>SJYC01073732.1:0-10508 GCA_006408675.1 Madoqua kirkii
TGATGGACAGGGAGACCTGGCTTGCTGTGATTCATGGAGTCACAAAGAGTTGGACACGACTGAGTGGCTGAACTGAACTGAACTGAACTCTTTACCACTGATCCACTAAAAAAGTCTGGTACACATGACAGGTCTATTTAATAAGCAAATATTTGACTACCAGCACACACATATTCACATTCTCATACTGGTTCCTTCATACTCTAAACACATTGTGAAGGAAAATGGAAACCACTGTTCTCTCTTTTAATTGACTACTGGAAAAGTCATCCCTCGGAATGTGGATGTCATACATCAAAGGTTTCACCACCAATGACTGACGGGAGCCAGTGTGAGGAATCCCACCCATGACAGGGTCACGTGGAAGGAACTGGTGTACGCAGGGCATGATCAAACTTCAGGGATTCTCCACGTCATTTCCTGAGCATCCACCCCCTAAAAAATAAGAATCTGCTGGCCTCTGCACTCTGCTTTTCTACTCTTCTGATATTCTCTGGGAAAAAGTAAAGTCAGGGCTTTAGTCTTCTGCATTTGAGAGGGATGTTTCAGTTAAATCCCTTCTGATAGCTCTTTAGCTTGCCTAACAGGTTCCCCAGACTCCTTACAGCTTGTGAATTGCTTACAGATCCCCATCCGCAGGAGGCACAAAGCCTGAAAGCATCTGAAAGACACAGAGCCTTTTCTAAAGAGTTAAAAATCATATTGGTGAAGGGTTTTCACTGTTGACTCAAGGATTATTACCAGATCTCCATATTCTTTATCTTTTAGGCACCTGGAAGGACGTTGTTCAATGTAAGCAGAACATAAAAAAAGACATGTAGTAGCTTTGATTTTAGCAACACTAGACTTTTGAGTTCATTGCTTCTCTTTTGCTGTAAATCACTGTACTCCCTTTACTTGTTTTAAGTTGCTGTATCTTTGCTATGTAAGAATGTAACTTTGTTTAGTCTTTTTCTAAGAGTGGTGCCAGACCTTGGGAGGATCAACACAAGCAAGTCTTCTGGTTGACAAACCCTTATCAAAAAAGGGCTGTTGACGCTGCATAACTGTGTACCCACTGACCTTCATGTTTTATCAAAAGTATAAAAGGTCTTCTGAACAACAGAGGCCGAAGCTAGTCGCTGGACTGGTTTCCCCTGTCTCTCTCTCTCTCTCTCTTTCCTCTCCTCTTCACTCTAATTTCAGGCTGAATTCCCATCTGGATCAGGGGAGCTTGCCAGGTCTACTTACTTGCCCAGCTTTCAAGCCCCCCGCGAAAGGGAGCCCAAGGTGGGGCACTCTTAGAGATTCAAGCAGGTGCCAGTGTCTCCACGTAGATGGTGCAAATCTCTTGTCCAGAGATTTTATTGGCCTTCCCTGCAAGCCAAGTTATTCAGCCTTCTTTCTCCACTTAATTTTCCTACTACACTATTTCTTCCTAATCTAATGTTAATAAATAAATAAGTTTTCCTCACCAAAGCCACCTCCGCTTCGAATTCCCTGGACCCACCGGGGCTGGACCCCAGCAAATGACTGTATATACTTTCTGGGTTCAAGTTTTTTGTATACTGTTCTTTTAAAAAAATAAATTGTGCAAATTTTCTCTATTAGAAAGCAATGTATACAGTTGATTTGTTCAATAAGCATTTAAATGAAAACAGTAAATCACAGAAACTATATACTAATATGTATAACTCAGTTCCATTGTTCTATAATAGCTGATATTGGGAGCTTGTTTTTGTAGCCAGAAATGGTAGGAGAAAGCATGTACACTGTATATATGTGTAGTGACTGCATAACTGACAGTAAATGTTTGAAAGAAACACACTTTGATAACTTTAGCTTTTGGTGGGATGATAAATTTAGAAAAATAACTTTACTGTTGAATGATTTTTAAATATTACTACTGCTAGAGATATCCATGGATGGGATGCACCTGGTCTATTACAATTGAAGGACTTTGCTCAGAAATAGCTCCAAGCATAAAATGAGAAGTGAAGTGAAGTGAAAGTCATTCAGACATGTCCAACTCTTTGCTACCCATGGACTATGCAGTCCATGGAATTCTCCAGGCCAGAGTATTGGAGTTGGTAACCTTTCCTTGCTCCAGGGGATCTTCCCAACCAGGGATTGAACCCAGGTTTCCCTCATTGCAGGTGGCTTCTTTACTAGTTGAGCCACAAGGGACGATCAAGAATACTGGAATGGGTAGCCTACTCCTTCTCCAGGGGACCTTCCCACCCCAGGAATCAAATAGAGGTCTCCTGAACTGCAGGAAGATTCTTTACCAACTGAGCTTTCTCATAAAATGAGAAAGTAGATGGTTAACTGTAACTGGGAGCCAGGAACAATTAACATTTTAAATAACAAGTAGTCTAATTCTCTTTGATTGTCTCTTCAAGTCAAGGCAGTCATTTGTGGATAAGTTGTTCCCAAAACAAATATTGCTTTAGGAAAGTTAAACCTGAGTTTATATGGATGATTATCTTGAGTCCTTATATCTCTAATATCAGTGCTCTCATGACTTCCTTTAATGCCAGTCTCAAAAACTGAGCTTGATAACTATTACACAAAAACATTTTCTGTTACAGAAGTTCTGTAGCTTTGTGATAGATGTTCTCAATGACAGCTGGAGTCTTCCTGCATACAGTTATACTGCTTTCTGCTAGACTTTGTATTCCCATGTCTATCACTTCATTATAGTACTAAGTTGTGTTTTGATGCCTTCTCAACCTCTTTGAGTGAGTGAGTGAAGTTGCTCAGTCGTGTCTGACTCTTTGCGACCCCACGGACTGGAGCTTAACCAATTTCCTCTGTCCATGGGATTTTTCCAGGCAAGAATACTGGAGTGAGTTGCCATTTCTTTCTCCAGGAGATCTCCCCAACCCAGGGATTGAACCCAAGTCTCCCACATTGTAGGCAGACACTTTACGGTCTGAGCCACTAGGGAAGATCCATGTCAACCGCTTTGGTATAGTTTATCTGTACCACAATCTGTGGTGAATCACCTTGCTTTATGAATTCCTTCCCATCTCCCTCTATTCCCCTAACTGGCTGTGCTCACTCTCTAATAAAGATGTATACTTACAGGACTGTTTCTCATTTCCAGGCCTGGTCATTTCACAGGGTACAAAAGAAGGAAGCAAGAAAACAGATTAATAGTTGTGAGGGCTGCAGATGTTAGAAAGGACTAGATTGAAAGGAATTAGTTCTCTAATTCTGTTACATCATCAGGAAAGAAATATTATTTATAATTTCTTAGTGTTTTATCTAATCATTTGGAAGATGGTGACAGTGTGCTGAGATGTGTTTACATTAACCATATTGATTAATCCTCTTTTGTTACAAAATAAATATTTATAAATTGGTAATAAGAGCAACAGTGAGAATATGAGCTAGTTAATAATATATTCCCTTTGCCTGACTTTATATCCAGTCTAATATTGGCCATCAGAATACATTGCTAAAATGATAAGAGCATCACATCTTTCAAAATCTTGATGAAGTCGATAAATATGATGTAAACTAGAACTTGTTAGCCATAAATGCTCACAGTAACATATCTGAAAAATATAATGTTGTCTATTTCAAAGTAATCAATTATCTCTTCTATTGATTGTGAATACTGAATATCTAAAATTCAAACTCATCTTGGAGGGAAATCAATAAATATATTTCTATTTAATTACACAAATAAACAGAATTGGTAAGAGAGTGCATGAAAGCTCCTCCCTATGACCTAACTACATGACAGTGTATCTACAAATGGACATTTTATTTTCTTCAGTTCATATATGCTTCCCAGAAGTCTATATTTCCCAGAATGTACATTAGCACTCTCAAGTATACCAATGAAAGTCTTTAAGCATTGCAAATTTTGATCCATTTTAACTTTTTTAAATTTCTGGGAAAATTACTTGTCCAAACTCATAATTATTTTATTTGATACGTTTATTGTTTTGAAATAGGCTAAGAAATTCTAAATTAAACTGAGAGGAGAAAAAATCATTACCAGATTTTCTCATATCTTTTGCCAGTCTTCAGCTACTGCAAAATGAGACTTCATGTGTACTAAAAAGAGATTAGTGAAGATACAGGATTATCAAAGAATAAAAATAATACTTTTCCCCTGCTTTACCAGAAATTGGGCTTTCACCAGACACTGAATCTGCTGGAACCCTAATCTTAAACTTCCCAGCCTCCAGAACTGTGTGAAATAAGTCTTTATTATTTAATATATCCACCTTATAGTTTTTTGTTACAGCAGCCCCAGCTGACAAAGATGCTTCCCTTCTCTATTCCTCTGTCCATGGGATTTTTCCAGGCAAGAATACTGGAGTGAGTTGCCATTTCTTTCTCCAGGAGATCTCCCCAACCCAGGGATTGAACCCAAGTCTCCCACATTGTAGGCAGACACTTTACGGTCTGAGCCACTAGGGAAGATCCATGTCAACCGCTTTGGTATAGTTTATCTGTACCACAATCTGTGGTGAATCACCTTGCTTTATGAATTCCTTCCCATCTTCCTCTATTCCCCTAACTGGCTGTGCTCACTCTCTAATAAAGATGTATACTTACAGGACTGTTTCTCATTTCCAGGCCTGGTCATTTCACAGGGTACAAAAGAAGGAAGCAAGAAAACAGATTAATAGTTGTGAGGGCTGCAGATGTTAGAAAGGACTAGATTGAAAGGAATTAGTTCTCTAATTCTGTTACATCATCAGTAAAGAAATATTATTTATAATTTCTTAGTGTTTTATCTAATCATTTGGAAGATGGTGACAGTGTGCTGAGATGTGTTTACATTAACCATATTGATTAATCCTCTTTTGTTACAAAATAAATATTTATAAATTGGTAATAAGAGCAACAGTGAGAATATGAGCTAGTTAATAATATATTCCCTTTGCCTGACTTTATATCCAGTCTAATATTGGGCCATCAGAATACATTGCTAAAATGATAAGAGCATCACATCTTTCAAAATCTTGATGAAGTCGATAAATATGATGTAAACTAGAACTTGTTAGCCATAAATGCTCACAGTAACATATCTGAAAAATATAATGTTGTCTATTTCAAAGTAATCAATTATCTCTTCTATTGATTGTGAATACTGAATATCTAAAATTCAAACTCATCTTGGAGGGAAATCAATAAATATATTTCTATTTAATTACACAAATAAACAGAATTGGTAAGAGAGTGCATGAAAGCTCCTCCCTATGACCTAACTACATGACAGTGTATCTACAAATGGACATTTTATTTTCTTCAGTTCATATATGCTTCCCAGAAGTCTATATTTCCCAGAATGTACATTAGCACTCTCAAGTATACCAATGAAAGTCTTTAAGCATTGCAAATTTTGATCCATTTTAACTTTTTTAAATTTCTGGGAAAATTACTTGTCCAAACTTTTTATTTGATACGTTTATTGTTTTGAAATAGGCTAAGAAATTCTAAATTAAGCTGAGAGGAGAAAAAATCATTACCAGATTTTCTCATATCTTTTGCCAGTCTTCAGCTACTGCAAAATGAGACTTCATGTGTACTAAAAAGAGATTAGTGAAGATACAGGATTATCAAAGAATAAAAATAATACTTTTCCCCTGCTTTACCAGAAATTGGGCTTTCACCAGACACTGAATCTGCTGGAACCCTAATCTTAAACTTCCCAGCCTCCAGAACTGTGTGAAATAAGTCTTTATTATTTAATATATCCACCTTATAGTTTTTTGTTACAGCAGCCCCAGCTGACAAAGATGCTTCCCTTCTCTTTACAAAACATGAACTACTGTGATTATTCATCAATATTATTTTTATATAGAATACATATTCTGTAATTACCAAATTAATGATTTACTTTGCTCTCCATTGTTTTCATCCATTTCATTCAAATAACTTTTGCTATCATGATTTTTTCTTATCATTCCATACCTTATCAAAATACTCAATGGGCACAAAACAAACAAAATGTGTCTACTATATACTATGTAGTCTTCATTACTTGATTCACAATTTAGAGTCCTTCCCTCCCTTACTATTCAATAGAAAATCTCTATTTCCTTTTCCTGCAAGTTAAAAAGATAATAGTTTTCTACTTTTCACCACTAAAAATGATCTTATAGGAGACTCTTCATTAGTTTAAAACAAACAAACAAAATAGACATCCTTTCAGCTCTACGTATTTATTAATTGTTTTGGACAAAGGAACAAAATTTTCTGATACTCAAGAAGATAGAATGTATAACCTCTCTTTTTGTGCAAACTGGAAGTTATTTTGTCCACTTTGTCCTGTTTAATTTATAAAGCAATTTTAAAATTTCACTTTCCCATCTCCCTACCTAAGAGAAGTTTTCAGCTCAATCTAACTCCAATCCACTGGTCAAGTATTATGAACCAGAGACTCTATTAAGAAGACAGGAATCCACAGCCATCAAAACAAAGGGGTCTTACTTTTATGATATAGCCATTTGGCTTTGAGGAAGACAGAAATGAAAAACCAACTGCAAAAAAATATATATAAAAAATACAATATTTAAAAAGAATACTCAATGGAAAATCAGGAAGCAGAGTGACTAATGTGAAATACATATTCTATAAAAATGAAAGATTTATTTTTAAGATTTTCATTATAGCAACACTGTATCAGATATCTTCCCTTTATCTTTCTGTACATTTTGTATTAAAAAATGAGAAGAGGCTATTTTTAATAGGGAAAGTATAAGCTGTGAAATAAACCAAGTTGAACAAAAGAGATTCCATTAGGGATCAGAAGAACTGAGTGCTAGCTAATCATAGATACGGCATTAATATATTGATTTGGGTAAATCTTATGACCTCTTGCTTTTATTTATTAACTTGTCAAATGAAGAAGGTGCTTTGATTAGTATTTTTAAATTGCGCTCCACAAGCCCTAGGAATATTGAATATTGTTTGATTGGGTTGGTCAAAAAGATCTTATTTTGTGAATTCATTGTTTCATACAGTAAATATAAAAACTGTATCTTGGTGAAAATAAAAAATGTGTCTTCTGTTTTTACTTAAAACCCATGAACTGTTTTTGCCAACCCAATATCTGAGCAGTGTGAAGGGATGATCAGTTTGTTAGGTATCTCTGACACATGTCAGATTAATTCTGTTTATTGTGACTGTATATTTAGTATATACACTACATGTACATGTTTAGCTGAAAATTTAATGATAAAAGTAAAATATCAATCTTTATACTTTAAATTCTAATGTTTCACTTTATGCTATTCCATATGGTGTGAAAAAGTCAGGATGAGCTTCTACATTTTGCCTTGATTTTGCACATAACATCTACTACATCTCCTTGCTTTCTTCACATATCGATCTACGGTGAAAAGGCCTGTGTTTAGCATATAAATACTGCAAAAGTTTGCTATAAACTATCAATAGTGTCAATAATATGCTTTAATTTTGATAGAGGAAAAGCCTAACTTGCCCTCCAAGAGAAAATACAAAGAGCTGTTTTCTGCAAAGATTCAGAAGAATTCTTCAAAATGGAGGCAAGAAAAATATTTTCTTAGTCTTGATAATCTATATCATGAATGGTACAGATCAAAGATTCAAGGTGAGAAGGTATAGGGAGTGAGAGTAAGAACACTGAGGAGTATATAATATAAAGAAAAAGAAAATTAGAAATACCTAATAGTCCAAGTAATACATTCTACATATTAAGAAAGGCCATTAGAGGAAATTCTAAGTGTATTCACGGTAACATATAGAAAAGACTGCAATTTTTTTTGGATGATGGACTGCACCTACATGTCTTTTCAGAATTTTTTTGATCATAAAGAAGGGCTATACATTTGTACATTCATTAAATATTCAGTTCAGTTCAGTCACTCAGTCGTGTCCGACTCTTTGCGACCCCATGAATCACAGCACGTCAGGCCTCCCTGTCCATCACCAACTCCTAGAGTTCATTCAGACTCATGTCCATCGAGTCAGTGATGCCATCCAGCTATCTCATCCTCTGTCTTCCCCTTCTCCTCCTGCCCCCAATCCCTCCCAACATCAGAGTCTTTTCCAATGAGTCAGCTCTTTGCATGAGGTGGCCAAAGTACTGGAGTTTCAGCTTTAGCATCATTCCTTCCAAAGCAATCTCAGTGCTGATTTCCTTCAGAATGGACTGGTTGGATCTCCTTGCATAACCAGGTATTATAACAGATAGTATGGTAATACAGCTATTAAAGTATATTTTTGAATTTCACCCACAAAAACAAAAAGGCTAAAATTGTGCTACACATTAACCACTAGTTCACATGATTATTTAAAGTTAAATCAATTAAAATAAAATAAGACTAGCCATTCAGTTCATTGGCCATAATATATAGCTATATCAAAGGCACTGCAATCATTTGTAGCTAGTGACTGCTGTTTTAGAAAGCCAAAATTATAAAATATTTGCATCACTGCAGAAAGGTTGCTGAACATCAGTGGAGCAGAAGACAATACAAGAATGAAATTCAAAATTGCAGTTGTAATTAACAAATTGAAATAGAAATATCAGGACATTTGTGGAGAATAGTAACAGTTCAAGAAAATATAATTCACCTGTAGCTGGTATGAGTATGTGTGTGATTAGTCACTCAGTTGTGTCCAACTCTTGTGACCCCATAGACTGTAGCCTGCCAGGCTTCTCTGTCCATGGGATTCTCCAGGTGAGAATATGGAGTGGGTTGCCATTTCCTTCTCCAGGGTATCTTCCCAACCCAGGGATCGAACCCAGGTCTCCTGCATTGCAGGCAGACTCTTTACTGACTTAACACTGAGGGAAGCCCATGAGTATATGAAACCTATATTTAAAAAGAAGCCTTCTTTGAGAAAATTATGTTGAAGATAAAACCAAAAATTACTAGGCTGATTAAGACTGGAGCATAAAGATGAAATGAATATAGTGCAAAGTATTACTGCCAGAGAAAACAGCATGTGATTCTGCAGTTATTAGACTCAACAAAGTAAGTGAAAGAGTAGCAAGAAATATTCCCAAACATGTTAGGTAATGAAGACAGCCATGAGAATGACTATAAAGATTTTTATTAGTGTCATAAACATTATTACATTTCTAAAGACATCTATGGCAATAGAGAATAATTGGAGGTAACCAAAAGATGAAATTGGAGATTTTGTAGAAGTTAATTGCTCTGATCCATTAGAAAGATAATGCTCTTTTGATCAAATACAATGAAAATTGTGACAGTAGAATTAATCTAAATGCCCAGTACTTATTGAAAATTTGGATTTGGGACCAGAAAGAGTAAGAGAGGACTGCCCAGCTGATTACTAGACTCACAAGTCTAGGCTTCTGAGGGCCTTTTTGGTTCACAGTAATTGTTAACTGATACAGTAGTATTAAAATAGGGAACAGTAATGAAGAATGGGCTTCCTCAGTGGCTCAGTAGTAAAAGAATCTGTTGGCAATGCAGGAGACACAAGAGATACAGGTTCGATTCCTGGGTCAGGAAAATCTGGAGGAGGGCACGGCAACCTATCCAGTATGCTTGCCAGGAAAATCTCATGGACAAAGGAGCTTGGCGGCCTACAGTCCACAGGGTCACAAAAAGTCAGACACGATTGAAGTGACTGAGCATGGAAACACAAAGAAGAATTTTTTTTTTTTTACCAGATAATTATTTAAAAATACAGCTCCTAAGTTTGAAAATTCTATCAGACATTGAAATAAATATGTCATGTAAGTGTTGGAAGATGATAGGAAGGCCTATGGCTAACTATACATTTCGGAGATAGCTGTTTGTAGAAACTAACTGAAATGCTGGGGCAAGAATGAGAACGTCAAGGGAGAAAATGAGGTGTGAGAAGAGATAAAATAAAAGTTCTGGACAACTTTAAAACTTAATAGAAACTAGTATACCCTGGGAATCAATACACTTTAGAAAGCAGGCTTACTGTGGGAACGATGTTCCCACTGAAATAATCATACATCTCAAAACTTTATTGAAATGAAGAATAGAAGGCTGAAGGCACAATAGGAAAAAGAAAGAACCAATTGAATATTATTATTATTCATAAAAATATTTATGAATGTCAAATTTATAGCATACTATTCAATGCACACAAATGTTGCTAATTTCTGCTCTTAAATACATTAAAAGATTGTGGCAAAAAATGTAGCTGCATTTTTCAAGGGGAAAAAAAAAATCAACAGCTATTTTGGTTTTGAATATTTTAAACTTCCCTCTGATTCTCTTGACCTCTTTTAGCTATCAGAGGTTTATTCACTGATGATTAATTTGACAGGAACACATGATCTCTGCTTTAATATTTCTTAGGCACTTTTATTCTGCTTGTTTGTGAGCTGGAAAACCTTAAAGGTGACTCTTTTGCTGAGATTTACCATAAAAAAGAAACAAAAATAAAACTATTAAATGCTGAATTGGAACATTAAATGATGATGAAGTATTAGTTAAGTTCTTGAATGTTCTTGATAGCTGGAACTCTCAAAAAATATTATGGCAGAATGGGCTATAAATCAAATA
>SJYC01073737.1:0-14586 GCA_006408675.1 Madoqua kirkii
ATATGGTAAAGAAATTTGCCTGCAGTGTGAGAGACTAGGGTTTGATTCTTGGGTTGAGACAATCCCCTAGAGGAGAGCATAGCAATCCACTCCAGTTTTCTTGCCTGGAGAATCTCCATGGACAGAGGAGACTGGTGGGCTACAACCATAGGGTCACAAAGAGCCAGACATGGCTGAACAATTAAGCATAGCACAATGCATTTAAAATTTCTGTATCAGCCCAAAAATGCAATTCCAAACTATATATCTATATTCTGCATTCCTTATTTTGTTTTTTGATATCTGTGACTATGCTTCCATGGCAAGTAATCTTTAATATCTGGTATACACACATATACACACATATATATAAACAGATATTACATTTGTAAAAAGGAAGTTTAAAATAAGAGTGGCAAAAAGGCATTGAAATATGTAATAAAAGCATTCATGTGTACAATCAATTCAAGAGTAAATAAAAATGGAGAAAAAAATGGGTTCCGAACTGACCATATCGGCAAAAATATGGATAATCTATGAAATCTGCTTGAAACAACTGCTATTCACCAGGTAACAGAAAGACAAGAAAACATTTAATTTGACATTTACTAGCTGTTATTTCATAAACATGAAGAGTTAAGATAAAACTCAGACATGAAGAGGAAAGAGAACAAACAAAAAGATTTAGAACACAGAATGGTAAGCTTGCAGATACAGATCATGTTTGAGTGGGCTGAGAGGCTGCACACGAATGGAGGCAGAAGGTGAACAGCTTTGTTCCCCATAGTTAGACACTGGTTTTTGGATCCAGGGGGCATTGGGAGCACTGAAAATCCTGTGTAAAGGAACACATGGTTAGACCTGAAAAAATTGAAAGGGGTTTAGATGTAGAAGAGAGAATGCTGCAAATTGCTCCAGTTTGAACTGATAAGGAGCAGGAGTCAGGATTTAGCAGCAGAAATAAATTAGAGTAAAAATAAGAATGCAAAGAAAAAATAACATTCAGAGAAATCTTGAATAACATATCCTGGGAGGTAGAACAGATAAAGGGAGATCAGAATTGAAGACACATTCTTTCAATACATGAATTTGTGCTACCACCTGCCCAAACTGTCAAGGCAGAATGATACAGGGCAGAAACACATGAGATTTTCCATATCATGCCTAATTTTGATCCCAATTTCTTTTCTGTGAATTGCTTTTTTCATAAGCAAATTAGTGTATTACATTCAGAGTTTCCTTATCTGTTAAATGTGAGTGGTATTATAGTTGACATTAGAGATCTCAATGTTTTGCAAAATACAATTGAGTTTATTTTTGCCAGCTGAAAAATGATATTATAAATGTTAGCAACTGTCATAAAAGACTTCTTTAAATTTTTCCAGGTTAGACAAAAATCAGGAGTTTGTATGTATACAAATCTATTTGAGTTTTGATTAATTTGCATATATTTTATAGTGTTATATAGATAATAAAGTTGCCACAAGTCCATTGAGGCATGGAGCTTGTACAGGTGCATTTATTTTAATCATGAATAATTATTACTAGATCATTTAACATGGGTGCATTCTGATTTATCCATCTAAATGATTTGGTTTTTGTACTTGTTTTTAAAGAGCCAAAAAACAGTCAACCCTCCTAATATATTGAGGTATCCATCTTAGAAGGTTCTGACTTTTTGTATTAATTCTCAGTTTGGTATGAGCAAATGAAGCTGTACCATATTTGATGTACTTGTGGGTTATTGCTTTAATGGACCTATTTCCATGCTATTACAATCGTCAACTTAGTATGTAATCAACCAGAATAAGACAGTAAACAGAGAGTTTATATGTGTTCATTTATCTTAATCATGAAATTATTATAACTAGATTATTTAACATGGATGCATTCCTGACTTAATAATAATTAAGCAAAGATGTTTCTGGAGAGTTTGATTTTATAGTAGATGTGTGAGTAATGGAAAGGTTAGACTAGGAAGCCTCTAGTTTCCAGGTACTACCTAAAGATAATGATATTAAGAATCATTTTTAAGGACCCCATGGTTCCCATTGGTCTTTTCCAGTCTCAGTTTCTCACTGTCAGAACTCAATCTCAGGGTGGAAATGTAAGAGTATTATATAAAAATGATTTAATAGTGATGCTAAAACTATACAACCAACTGAAAAGATCTTTATGGCATGCATCAAAAACATACAAAAAAATAGACACTATAAAGAAAAGGAGATAAGTAAAGCAACTGAATTGTTATAGAAAGAAAGATATAGAAGATATCCCTCTCGGGTTAAGCCTGAAAAGAACATGGTTACCCATAGATCCTGGTGGTGGTTTGCCACTCAGTCGTGCCTGACTTTTTGTGACCCCATAGACTGTGTAGCTTGCCAGACTCTCTGTCCATGAGATTTTCCAGGCTAGAATACTGGAGTGGGTTTCTATTTCCTACTCCAATCCATAGATATCAGAAAAGTTTTAAAAATAAAACCTAATTAGATTAACTAACTAGGTTAACTTTCAACTGCTTACAAAATTTTTTCTGGCAGTAGACAAAGTAAGAATTTTAAGCTAAAATACTATTTTTAGGATACGGATAGTTTATATTGTTCATTTCCAAAACAGAGTTAGACTCTAACATAAAGTTAGGGTTTTTAAAATGTCAAATTAATTGAAATTAAATTGATTTTGCATACTATTAAATTTCTCAAAGGTATCGGGACCCATTGGAGGAAAAATCAGGCCACACACAGGTACTTGTAATATTTGAAAGAACTAAAATGTCCTAGTCAGCTTTCAAAAATATTAATCAATAATATTAATGCATTAATTTTTAACATATATTGCTGAGAAAGAAAGAACTTATCATATCTAGTTTTAAGAACACACTTCCATAATTATTTGAGAACTTCTCTGTGATTTTTTTCTCTCTATGACTATGTGATATAAATGAAAGTTATTTCTAAATTTATATTTGATGTATTTATAAGATAAAATCATATTTTAAAACAATATTTTCCTATGATGCCTATTCTATCTTAGGGGACTGATAAAAACTAGTGACTGATATAAAGCATAGGCTCAACTAGAATACAGAAGAAAGATAATAAACCTCAGGTGTGTAGTTAAAATTAAAAATTAGAACAGGATCTTGAGGTATACAAAAATAAATTATCTGGAAAAGTTCTGTATTTAAAGCTGTCAAACAGTGCCAAAGATCACGGTCATTAGAATCAGCCATACTTGCTCTTGGGTTATATTTTCTTCTGAGTTATGTGTACTTTTTGTCATGTTAAATAAGCAACATGAAGCCCCATTTCCAAGTCAGTGAAATGTTGACAACAAGAATTATTTTATGGAACTGTTGTGAGACTAAAAAGAATAATATTGAAATACGTCTCAAACCATTTCTCCCTAGATGATGATCAATTAATGATGGCTACAATTATTGTTAATTTCATGTTATTAATAAAAGCTATATACATTATCATAATTGCAAAATTAATAAGCAATTTAAATTTTATGAAGTCATAGAGAGAAGGATCATCTGAATTTTTCCATTATCATAAAACTTTCATGAAACCCCATTGACTGCATTATGCCAGGCTTCACCAGGCTTCCCCATCCTTCACTATCTCCCAGAGTTTGTTCAAACTTATGTCCATTGAACCATTGATGACATGCAGTTATCACATCCTCTGTCATCCCCTTCTCCTCTTACCTTCAATCTTTCCCAGCAACAGTCTTTTCTAATGAGTCACCTCTTTGCATCAGTTGGCCAAAGTATTAGAGCTTCAGCATCAATCTGTCCAATGAATATTCAGGGTTGATTTCCCCTAGGATTGTCTGGTTTGATCTCCTCGCAGTCCAAGGGACTCTCAAAAGTCTACTTCATAATTCAAAAGCAGCCATTCTCTAGTACTCTGACTTCTTTATGATCAAAGTCTCACATGCAAACATAGCTACTGCAAAAACCATAGCTTTGACTATACAGACACTTCCATACTGTCTCAGTGCTAAAGAATTTGCCTGCAGTTCAAGAGACACGTGGTTCGATTCCTGAGTGGGGAAGATCCCTTGGAGAAGGAAACGGTATCCCACTCCAGTATTCTTGCTAGGAAATCCCAAGGACAGAGGAGTCTGGCAGAATACAGTCTATGGGGTCACAAGAGTCGTACAAAACTTAGAGACTAAAGCACCATCACCATCTTTATCGGCAAAGTGTCGTCTCTGTTTTTTAATATGCTGCCTAGGTTTGTCATATCTTTTCTTTTAAGGAGTATGTACCTTTTAATTTCAGGGCTGTAGTCAGCATCCTCAGTGATTTTGAAACCCAAGAAAATAAAGTCTGCCACTCCTTTGTGTCCCTATCTATTTGCCATGAAGTGATGGAACCAGATGTCATGATCTTTATTTTTTGAATGTTGAGTTTTAAGCCAGCTTTTTCACTCTTCTCTTTCACCTTCATCAGGAGGTTCTTTAGTTCCTCTCCACTTTCTGCCATTAAGGTAGTGTCATCTGCAATTGGAGGTTATTGATGTTTCTTCTGGCAATCTTGATTCCAGCTTGTTCTTCATCCAGTCCAGCATTTCTCATTTTGTGCTCTGCATACAGGTTAAGTAAATAGGGTGACAATCACTAGTATAGCTGGATCTAATATGATAGGCCTCAGAAGTCAGGCAGAAGACACATTACCAACATCCAGGAAATTGCAGTTGTGAGTTTCTAAGTGATTTCTAGCTAGTGAAGCTCCTTTTATTTTACTTTAATTTTTTCCCCACAAATTGGAAAATTGTATACTCTCCAGTTAGATAAAGTACCATGCAGACTAGATTTGGACAGAATATGGTCCTCTTGGAAAAAATAAAATCAAATCACAAGGTGCCTAGGTTGGCATGCCACAAAGTACATGCTAGACTGGGATCTCCTTTCTCCCCTTGGCAGGTGTTCATGTGTAGAGCTGAGACATTTCCAGAGAGAGACAGATCATTAAAGAACTAACAAAAGTGTCTTGTGACTGAATGTGCCATATCTTGATACTTGCTACTCCCATGAGATATCAATGCCAGGATCATGACAACAATAATGAAAAGTCTTTTAATCTCTGTGCATCATCTTGCTCTCCCTCAGTTCACCTTCAGTGAGACTGAAAAGAGCAAATATTGAAAGAAGCATGAGCTGGAATCTACAAAAGAAAAGAAATCAACCACACACTTCCTTCTCATTCTCCACAGTGACTCTATGTCTAAGGCACACACAGACTGGAAATAGAAGGTTTTAAGTTGAGTAGAAGTCCCTAATTTGACATTTAAATTAAAATTACTTAAAAATCATAAATTTAGGTGATTTTCCCAAATTTTTGTTTAAAGATAAAAAATAATGTACAATTTTGCTATAGGCTATGGAGTAATATATAACATATTAAGTGACTAATAAGCATCCAGTTAGAATGAGACATGGAACAATGGACTGGCTCAAAACTGGGAAAGGAGCATGTCAAGGCTATATATTGTCACCCTGCTTATTAAATTTATATGCAGAGTACATCATGTGAAACATCCAGCTGGATGAGGCTCAAACTGGAATCAAGATTGCTGAGAAAAATATCAATAACCTCAAATATGCAGATGACATCACCCTTATGCAGAAAGTGAAGAGGAACTAATGAGTCTCTTGATGAAGGTAAAAGAGGAGAGTGAAAAAGCTAACTTAAAATTCAACATTCAAAAAACAAAGATCATGACATCTTGTCCCATCATTTCATGGTAAATAGATGGGGAGAAAAATGGAAACAGTGACAGACTTTATTTTCTTGGGCTCCAAAATCATTACAGATGGTGACTGCAGCCATGAAATTAAAAGACACTTGCTCCATGGAAGAAAAGCTATGACAAGCCTAGACAGCGTATTAAAAAGCAGAGATACCACTTTGCTAACAAAGGTCCATAGGGTCAAAGCTATGGGCTATCCAGTAGTCATGACTGAATGTGAGAGATAAAACATAAAGAAGGCTGAACACCAAAGAATTGGTGCTTTCACACTATGGTGCTGGGGAAGACTCTTGAGAGTCCCTTAGACAGCAAGGAGATCCAATCAGTCAGTCCTAAAGAAAATCAACCCTGAATATTCATTGGAAAGACTGATGCTGAAGCTGAAGCTCCAATACTTTGGTCACCTGATGGAAAGAGCCAACTCATTTGAAAAGACCCTGATGCTGGGAAATACTGAAGGCAGGAGGAGAAGAGGGTGACAGAGGCTGAGATGGTTGAATGGCATCATTGACTCAGAAGATATGAATATGAGCAAACTCCAGAAGATGGTAAAGGACAGGGAAGTCTGGCATGTTGAAATCCATGGGGCCTCAAAGAGTTGGACATGACTGAGCAACAGAATAGCAAGAAAAAAATAAGTATCCAGGAGAAAAGAAATTTAGTAGTGTAAAGAGAAAGTACAAAATTTTGAAATGGAAAAGAATATGACATTTTCAGAAACAGCAAGTTCATTTTAAATATGATATGATGAAATATAAAATTAGCCTACATATGAAAGCGTAGTTGCTCAGTCATGTCTGACTCTTTGTGACCCCATGGACTGTAGCTTATCAGGCTCTTTAGTCCATGGAATTTTCCAGGCAAGAGTGTTGGAGTGGGTTGCCGTTTCATTCTCCAGGAGATCTTCCCAACCCAGGGATTGAACCCAGTTCTCCCCCATTGCAGGCAGATGCTTTACTGCCTGAGCCACCAGGGACTCCCACTCTCTCCCATGTGCTAATGTGTATTATAAAGAGATATATTTCTAGACATATGCATTCAAGAAGACTTCCCTGAGACTCTGTCATTTGAGTTGGGTCATGTAGGGAGAGTACATCAAGTTGATAATGGTGGGAAAACATTCCAGGGGGAAAGTAAATGTGTAAAGGTGAAAGCAGCATGGTCTGTTTGATGAATTAAAAATGAATTAAGGAGGATGAATTAAGAAAGGAAAGATGGTGTATTGGAAGACAGGACAGTAAATCAATTGGGACCACACTAAGAAATGCTTTGTATGCCATAAGAATATTTGATTTCAGGTATGCATGAGAATTTTAGTGAAGGAATAGTAATGATAAGATTTGAGTACTTGAAAAATAGCTTTTAAAAACAGAATAAAAGCCACAGAAGTCTATTGCTTTGGTGTCCAATTTCACTATAACAAGTTACCATAAATTTAGTGACTTAACACACACTTTAATTTTTTAGAGTTGTGGATGTAAGATATCAAAGTGGGTCACTCTGAGCCAAATTCAAGGTAAGAGCAAAGTATCTAAAGGCGTTAGGTGAGAATCTCTTTGCCTTTTCTATCTTCTGGAAGATGTCCACATATCTTGGCAGATAGTCCTCTTTAACCAACTTTAAAGCCAGGAATAGCTGCCTGTATGAACTTTCTAGTGCTCACTTTTCTACCACACTCTTCCCCCATTTAAAGAATTATGTTACTACATTGCATGCACCAGGATAAACTCCTTACTGAGATGAACCGATTAGCAACCTCAATTCCATAAGAAGACATACATCTCACTTGCCATGTACCACACTGCGATACATTCTTAGGTTATAGCAGTTAGGACTTGGAAATCTTTAGTGAAGTGAGTGAAGTTGCTCAGTAGTGTCCAACTCTTTGCGACCCTGTGGACTGTAGGCCACCAGGCTCCTCCATCCATGGGATTCTCCAGGCAAGAATACTGGAGTAGGTTGCCAATTCTTTCTGCAGGGGATCTTCCCAACCCAGGGATCAAACCCAGGTATCCCGCATTGCAGGCAGATGCTTTAACTTCTGAGCCACCAGGTATTAAATTTATTCTGCTTCCCACAACAGTTAATCAAGGAATGGCAAAAGAAATTCTGATGCTTCAAAAAGCAATGAAATAAATAATATTAGTTGTAAATAACAACAGTATAAATGAAAACAGTAATCATACTGTTGGGAGTATGGATTAATATGTAAATTTCTCTGTAGTTCACAATGTCAAAGAGATATTATTGAATAAAGAACTTGTAGAAGATTAGACAAAACACTCTCAGGGATATATTAGGAGGTTTGGTGTGGGCAGATCCTATATTTTTAAAAAATCAAACAGCAAAATGTTTGAAATTTTTAGTTTGTATATGTACAGAAAGCTTTCAATTAAATATATTGCATTTACTTGTTATTAGACTTTATAAAAGAATATATTCTAATTAACTGAGCTGTAAAAACATGGAAGCTATTTGATATGAGATTTCAGTAGACACAATTTAGAGTAGCTGGCTGGGTACACCATCTCTAATAGTCATGACTGTGGTCTGCCTGCACCTATTATTATTAAAAACTTACTTGACCTGTTGGTCGATGGAATGGTCATATGATCTACACAGAGCATTATCTGTGTGAATATGTCAATAGTTAAGACCTATGATTCATCAGTAAACCTTTAATAGGTGAAGAGGATCCCCCTCGGTAATGTCATATGTAAGAAGAGAATCTTTTAATTTTTGCTCCTGGAAACTGTTAAGAAATAAAATTGTAGGCAACCACTTCCATTGGCATGTTTCCAGTCATCTAATGCTAAAATAATAAGAACCTAAATATGAAATCATAAACATATTCTGGTCTGCTATCCCAGTGGTTCACAAGGTCAGAGATATTATTGATCTTCTTTGGTTAATTAATAAGAGCCAATAGATTCTCTGTAATAATTGAGCCAGTTAAAGTTATATTTCTTTGTAAAGAAAAAGCACCTGACCTGCCTCTTGAGAAACCTGTATGCAGGTCAGGAAGCAACAGTTAGAACTGGGCATAACAGACTGATTCCAAATAGGAAAAGGAGTAAGTCAAAGCTGTATATTGTCACCCTGTTTATTTAACTTCTATGCAGAGTACGTCATGAGAAACGCTGGGCTGGAGGAAGCACAAGCTGGAGTCAAGCTTGCCGGGAGAAATATTAATAACCTCAGATATGCAGATGACACGACCCTGATGGCAGAAAGTGAAGAACTAAAGAGCCTCTTGATGAACATGAAAGAGGAGAGTGAAAAAGCTGGCTTAAAGCTCAACATTCAGAAAACTAAGATCATGGCATCTGGTCCCATCACTTCATGGGCAATAGATGGGGAAACAGTGGAGACAATGTCAGACTTTATCTTTTGGGGCTCCAAAATCACTGCAGATGGTGACTGAAGCCATGAAATTGAGACACTTACTCATTAGAAGGAAAGTTATGACCAACCTAGACAGCATATTAAAAAGCAAAGATATTACTTTGCCAACAAAGGTCTGTCTACTCAAGGCTATGGTTTTTCCAGTGTTCATGTATGAATGTGAGCCTTCCAATTAAAATAAATAAATTTATTAAAAAAAAAAAAGAAGAAGAAGAAAGCTGAGTGCCAAAGAATTGATGCTTTTGAACTGTGGTATTGGAGAAGACTTTTGAGAGTCCCTTGGACTGCAAGGAGATCCAACCAGTCCACTCTGAAGGAGATCAGTCTTGGGTGTTCATCAGAAGGACTGATGTTGAAGCTAAAACTCCGGTACTTTGACCCCTGATGCAAAGAGCTGACTCATTAGAGAAGACCCTGATGCTGGGAAAGATTGAGAGTAGGAGAAGGGGACGGCAGAGGATGAGATGGTTGGATGGCATCACCGACTCAACGGGCATGAGTTTGAGTGGACTCCGGGGTTTGGTAATGGATAGGGAGGCCTGGCATGCTGCGGTTCATGGGGTTGCAAAGAGTCAGACATGACTGAGTGACTAAACTGAAATGAATTAAAGAGCATGTAAAATAAGTAAATAATTAATACTTTATGAAATGATTTCAAATAAATCCATTTTTGACAACAAGGAAAATACATTCCTCATACTTACTATTTGATAATATGGTCTCTGAGTGTTGTTGTATATTACATACTACACTGACCTCAGATTACCTGAGACCAACACAGAATGTTACTCAGAATATTTCCCTGAATTCTTCCTCTCCTGATTTCTACACAAACAAATTGATGAAATTCCCAAATTGCTTTTAGAATATGACAGTGTCCATGATCCAGTTTCATAAGCTATATTGTGTTATTCACTTATATATTACTGCAGGTTTTCAGATGTAAGACATTTTAAAAAAACAGCAGAAGATTATACTTAATAAACAATAAATATAAGTTTATTTCTGTTGGATATTCATTCAACAGCAGAGAAAATTGTACTGCAAAGTGGAGGAAATGGTAAAATTTGAAATGGTCAGGTACGTTCTTCAACTATAAATAACTATTCCAGATTCCTTCAAAAATGTGAATTAAATTAGCTGCCTAAGTAAAAATATAAATAGTTGCCAAGAAATGCAGCATCACATCACTTTTTCCATTTGGAAGATTTTATATATATATGTGTGTGTGTGTGTGTGTGTGTGTGTGTGTGTGTGTGTGTAAAAAGTGATCTTTTATGCTTTAAATGCCATCATCACTATCACTCCATAAATCTTATTAAACAACCACTTTCACTTAAGAGGAAGATTAACTTGATTTATAATTCAGAGAACAAATCATTGAAATGACTTTACTTTAAATAAATGTTTAGACTCAAATGATTAAAGATAATAAGTTTATGAATCTATGAGTAATCAATAAGATTAACCTCTCTCTCTGTCTTTCTCTGTCTTTCTCTTTTTCTCTTTCTCTTTGGCCCTTAGGGGTTTTAATGTGTTTAAATCAACTTAGAAAGACTCTCACAGCATCACTCTTGTAAATACTTTTTTAACTTGATTTATAATTCAGAGAACAAATCATTGAAATGACTTTACTTTAAATAAATGTTTAGACTCAAATGATTAAAGATAATAAATTTATGAATCTATGAGTAATCAATAAGATTAACCTCTCTCTCTGTCTTTCTCTGTCTTTCTCTTTTTCTCTTTCTCTTTGGCCCTTAGGGGTTTTAATGTGTTTAAATCAACTTAGAAAGACTCTCACAGCATCACTCTTGTAAATACTTTTCCTTTCTCCTCAAAAACAGAAATACAAGATAACATTTTGGACAGCAAATACTAAAGCTACATTTTCAAAATAGAGTTATCAGAATTTCCGTTTTAGTCTCCCATGAAAGGATGTTCATATAGATGTTTGATTATATGGGCCTCATATACTTTCTCTATTCTACACTTTTTTTTTTATTCTTTCAAACGGTGTGCTCTGCCCCTTTTTAGAATAAAAGAGGAATGCAAGAGCATCTGGAAAAAATTACATATTGTGATATATGTATATTTTACATTATTTTTTAATTTATTTTTTTACTTTACAATACTGTATTGGTTTTTACCATACATTGACATGAATCTGCCACAGGTGTACATGAGTTCCCAACCTTGAACCCCTCTCCCACCACTCTCCCCATATCATCTCTCTGGGTTATCCCAGTGCACCAGCCCCAAGCATCCGGTATCTTGTATCAAACCTAGACTGGCTATTCATTTCTTACATGATAGTATACATGTTTCAGTGGAGGAATCAACCTGCCTGACTTCAGGCTCTACTACAAAGCCACAGTCATCAAGACAGTATTGTACTGGCACAAAGACAGAAATATAAATCAATGGAACAAAATAGGAAGCCCAGAGATAAATCCACACACCTATGGACACCTTATTTTTGACATAGGAGGCAAGAATATACAATGGAGAAAAGACAATCTCTTTAACAAGTGGTGCTGGAAGACTGGTCAACCACTTATTAAAAATGAAACTAGAACATTTTCTAACACCATTCACAAAAATAAACTCAAAATGGATTAAAGATCTAAACATAAGACCAGAAACTATAAAACTCCTAGAGGCGAACGAACATAGGCAAAACACTCTCCGACATAAATCACAATAGAATCCTCTATGATCCACCTCCCAGAATACTGGAAATAAAAGCAAAAATAAACAAATGGGATCTAATTAAAATTAAAATCTTCTTTTCTACATTTCTATGAAATTTTATACTCCATCTTGGAGGAAACATTTCAGGACTCAGAGATAGAATGAACTGACACTGCTTTTTCTTTTTCCTATCTTTATCTTCAACCTGTCTTTATCTTCTTTTTCTTCTCTTCCATTCCTGAAAGGCTCTTTAGATAAGAACACCTCTGATTTCCGTTTCTTCAATTTGTAATATTCCTATAACCTTAGGGAGTTTGGAGGATTGAGTTGCAGGAGTTAGCCATCCTTTCAGTTATGTTCTCTTTAAGTGACTATCGTGTGTAAAACCTTGTAAACATAATATTTTGTATTTACATTGTTACTGATGAGGCTCAGGGAAGGTGCCCCCAAATAAGGCAAAGTGGTGTATCAATTGCTTTGAATTAAAATTATTTGAGAAACAGTCAATACAAACAGGATCCTAAACTCTGTTCCCTTGAAAGCAGGAAATATATCTCCATTCTTGCACCAGAAGAGAGAGACTTTTTTATAACCAGATACAGAAAATTAACGGCCAAGGAGGCTGTGTAAACAAACTCTACAGTTTCTTCACTAATTAATACCCAAGCCTAAGTTTCTTTTTCTCATTAGTTCTTCACCAATGTATTATTTCTTTGTCTGAAAGGTTTACAGACAACCTACTTTGGTTACCTCTTGGGTTCAGCATTATGAGACCTCTCTGAGTATGAAACTATCATTTTTCTTCCTGCTAATATGCTTTGTGTCAATTTAGTTATTAAAACCAGCCAAAAGAACATGATGGTAGGGGAAATTTTTCCCCTCTTTGACAGTACTTTGACATCATTTGCCGAATACTTACATGTTAATTAGTTTGCTCATATCTGTGAAATGGGTGATACTGATGAAATGCATCTTTGACTTTGAAAAATGAGATAATTTAGTTTTATAGAAGTAGGGTGACTTGTCCAA
Source organism: Madoqua kirkii (assembly GCA_006408675.1). Lineage (NCBI taxonomy): Eukaryota > Metazoa > Chordata > Mammalia > Artiodactyla > Bovidae > Madoqua > Madoqua kirkii. The sequence goes on from SJYC01073737.1 coordinate 12,870, forward strand.
GACACTAAAAATGTAATAATCAAATCAGGATGAGAGATTGTTTCCCTAGAGGCTGATTCCAATTCAACTCAGTTAATTCTGTTCAATAACACTCAAGCTCAAGGAAAACACATCAAAGTACAGCTTTCCCTATCATAGCTTTCTCTGTCATTTCTGGGAGTTAGTACTCAATTATTAGTGGACAAAATTTTTAGCTTTTCCTGTCTCCTCTGGCTTTTTAAATCTTGCAATATATTTTTCATTATAGTGTATCTCATGTAATTGAGTATATTTGGATTTTTTTTCATATTTGTCAAACTTAGTCTTCTATATTTATTATAAAATATAAATAGAGTTGTAACTTTATCATTTTTTCCTTTGTAATTTTTAATTTAGCTCACCTTTTTTATACCTTTGAGTCTCTTTTTTAAAAATTCTTTTGTGCTAATAAAATTAGTTGAATTTTCTGCTTTATCCTCTGTCATATCATTAGTTTCACATTCTTTTTTAAGTTGTCCTAGATAATAATATGGAGAAGGCAATGGCACCCCACTCCAGTATTTTTTCCTGGAAAATCCCATGGACGGAGGAGCCTAGTGGGCTGCTGACTATGGGGTCGCATAGAGTCAAACACAACTGAAGCGACTTAGCAGCAGCAGCAACAGCAGATAATAATATATATCATTAAATAATGAAAGTTTAATACAGAAGTTCAAGGTATGCTTTTTCCAACCTTTTCACATGTCTGCTATGTATATATATATGGTTTCATATTTTTTCCTTTGATTTGTTTACATACTTTCTATTGACTTACTTGCATTGTATATGAATTGTTTCTGATTTTATGTATACTGCTGCCAAAACCCAATAAACTGATGAAAAGTGCTCACATAATGAACAGCTTGAAGGTGAAATTCATAGACTCTTCTGATTAAATGAATGCATAATTAAAGAGAAAGAGAGACTCAATTATTCTTGATTATGTGAAGAGTCAGACACCACTGAACACAAACACATATGCATGAACATTGATAGTGTTTTGCCACTGGGCTATTTTTCTTTGCTTAATCAAGACTTCTTAATGGGACATGCTTCAGAAAGGGTAGGCAGATTATTTAGTTGATATGGTCCAAGAGCAGTGCTTCCTTATAGCATGACAGGTTCCAAATCACTAGTATCTCAAGCAATTAAATTTGGGAGACTCAGGAGTTCTCTGGAGGTCTAGTGCTTAGGATTCAGCATTTTTACTGTTGCGGCTTGGATCACGTCCCTGGTCAGGGAACTGAAATTCTGCAAGATACATGGTGCAGCCAAAATGAACAAACCAAAAATCCAAACAAAACAAAACAAAACTGGGAGACATTGAGCAAGAGTGTGCCACTGGAGAATAATATGTCTTCAGGCTTACATTTTCCATTTTTTCTAGTATTTCATCCAACTTTACATTTCTCTAATATTTCCTCCTATTCTTGTATAAAGTATTGCTAAAGTAACAGTCAGTATAACTAGCATTCTGATTTTTTCAGCCATTTTCTTAAGAGCTATGGGCTTAACAGTCCATCTTCTAAAATATAGCAAGCAATAGTTTTATTAGATACTTTGGTATGGTAAAAGAAATCACCAGTTTTCTAATATTTCACTGTTATTGTTTGTAGAAGCACTTGCTGTCAGTTTTGTTTCTTTATTCATGTAACAGTCCAGTGTATATATGTAAATCAGGGTATTTCCACCCACAAAG
>SJYC01073739.1:0-19685 GCA_006408675.1 Madoqua kirkii
TTAACATGATTGTTCCTGTTTCATTACCTCATTGATATTTGGCAATGTTAAAAATTAACTTTTACATTAAGTAAAACTACTGTTTGTAGTTTGCATTATATAAAAATCTAATCATCTTAAAGTGTTTTGGTAGAGATTTTATCTTAGTTTCTGCATTCTCCTTAAAAATTCTTATCAAATTAGTAAAATAAAATCTTCACTTCCTAAAGAAACTAAACATGCTGATGTTGGGGAAGGGGAAGACTTGATTTTCTTTGCCGTCTAGTTACCTTGGAAACCAACTCTTGGAAGTAACCTCATTGCTGAGTTTGAATGTGTACCATGGAAACCAGGAAAGAAAAACTCACCTGTATGACAACAAATTAATGAAAATGTAGGAGCAGAGGACGGAAAAAGCCAGGGATATAAATGTGTTCATTTATACTTTCTATTTTTAGTGTAAGATTTTGAGATGATTAATGGATTATAATATTTATATTTGAAGGAAAACCTATTGCTTCTGTAATATCAAGATTTCACTTTATTTTTGAAGTATCTCATTATATAATCATTTTAGGAAATATTAAATTCATAGACAAAATAGATTTTTGTAACACAAATCAGTTGCCTGTTTTACTTTTTCCAAATTATGGTTTGTATATAGAATATAATATTTTATTAAATCACACTTTTAATCACTTCTTTTAGTATAAGCTAAATGATCCCAATGTGGTTAACAAAATTCTAAAGATTTCTCTTTCCCCAAGTTATTCACTAACATAGGTGGGATTGTGAAGGACTTTGCAGAGAGAAGAAAGGTTGCCTAATAGCTGACCTTAAAGTAGAGACATTATCCTGGATTATCCAGATGGGCCGAATGTAACATATGAGTCATTAAAAGTGAAAGAGAAGTGCAAAAGAGTGAGATTGAGAGATATGGTAGAAGAAGGAAGCAGGGAGAGAGATGAGATGGAAAAGGAGCTCAGAGAGATTCAGAGGCTACGGGGTTCTTGAACCTGGTTTTGAAGATGACAAAAAAGGGCCACAAGCCAAAGAAAGCAGGAAGTCTCTTGAGGTAGAGCATGACTACCAGTCTGTTGCTCACAAGGAAACAGCAGGTCAGTTCTACAATAACAGTATATTGTTGAACTCAGACAACAAACTGGATGAGCAATGAAACAGTTTTCCCTTAGAGCCTCCAGAAAAGAACATGTTGATTTAGGCTTTGAGATACCTAGAACAGATAACCCAGTAGTGCCCACTGAATTTCCAACATGCAAACTCTGTGACAGTACATTTTTAATATTTTAAATTTGTAGTAATTCATTACATCCTTAAAACCCAGAAAACCCAGACAACTTCTTAGGCATTTTAGACAACACATTTAAACCATTATTACACTTTTCATTGCTAATTCATCCATCTTTTATAAGTTATAATGTAGATTAATTCAGATAGAAAAATAGATGAAGAGGGGGAAGAGGAGAGAATCTACCTAGAATTTTTTACAGTTGTAATTAAATACATATTGTGGGTTAATTTATTTTATTTTAGCCCCTGAAATCTTGTCTTTGTTGTTCATCACTATATACAAAGCACCAAACCAAGGTCTGGAAATTGAATAAAGATGCATTGATTGAGCTAATGAACTGATTAATAAGTGTTTGAAACATAAAAAATTATACAGAGTATATTTTCTGCATTCAACAAATTTACAATTGAGTATATACCCAAGAGACTATATACCCAAGCCAACTTTAGAAAAAAAAAATGATATGATCTGTAAGTTTCATGAAGAAATATAAAGCAGTAAGACCATAGGATTTAAGGCAATGGCAACCCACTCCAGTTCTCTTGCCTGGCAAATTCTATGGACAGAGGAGCCTGAAAGTGAAAGTGAAGTTGCTCAGTTGTGTCCGACTCTTTGCGATCCCATGGACTGTACCCTACCAGGCTCCTCTGTCCATGGGGTTTTCCAAGCAATAGTACTGGAGTGGATTGCCATTTCCTTCTCCAGGGGATCTTCCCGATCTAGGGATTGAACCCAGGTCTCCTGCATTGTAGACAGACGCTTTACTGTCTAAGCCACCAGGGAAGTCCCACAGAGGAGCCTGGAAGGCTGCAATCCACAGGGTTGCTAAGAGTCGGACACGACTGAGCGACTTCACTTTTGCTTTTCATTTTCATGCATTGGAGAAGGAAATGGCAACCCACTCCAGTGTTCTTGCCTGGAGAATCCCAGGGATGGGGGAGCCTGGTAGGCTGTGGTTTCTGGGGTCGCACAGAGTCTGGCACGACTGAAGCAACTTAGCAGCAGCAACAGCACTATATCTGGTAAGTGTACTTCTCCAGGGGATCTTCCCGATCTAGGGATTGAACCCAGGTCTCCTGCATTGTAGACAGACGCTTTACTGTCTAAGCCACCAGGGAAGTCCCACAGAGGAGCCTGGAAGGCTGCAATCCACAGGGTTGCTAAGAGTCGGACACGACTGAGCGACTTCACTTTTGCTTTTCATTTTCATGCATTGGAGAAGGAAATGGCAACCCACTCCAGTGTTCTTGCCTGGAGAATCCCAGGGATGGGGGAGCCTGGTAGGCTGTGGTTTCTGGGGTCGCACAGAGTCGGGCACGACTGAAGCAACTTAGCAGCAGCAACAGCACTATATCTGGTAAGTGTGATTAAAAAAGGTTTCTCAAGTGATGATAAACATTCCTCTAATCAATCAGGATTGGACAAATACAATATTTATAATCAGAGTTAATAACAACAGTGTCAAAGCAGTAGAAAACTCATGAATGAACTTTGGAATATGTTTTAAGAATAGTACTCATAACTGTCATTGGGAGTTCAAATGGTTTCATATCTGAAGGGTGTTTTATCAGATAGCATGGACTTTTGAACAAAGGTCCATTCAAAAACATCTTAGAGTCTAGGAGTAGGTAGATGACAACAAAGACATCTAATATAATCGAAAATAAACTGCTTCATATCAGTCAAAGAACAGAACTGTGTTCTGAAGTAGCTCTACAAAAAGGAGAAAACTATCATGGTATACTCCATACGAATATGGGGGCAAGTTTAGGTAGAAAGTTGGTGATTCTTGAAAGTGAAGTTTAAGAATTTGTTGGCTATGGATTCTTTCAAGATTGTATAATACTTTTCTTTTAACTAATTGACAGGTAATGCTTTAAAAAATTATAACACTATATTTATTCTTACATGTTTTACATACTCATATAAGGCATAGCTTGGAGCAAATAATGTCATATAGCATGTGGCCAATTGACCATTATTTGTTTTTTCTGTTTTTCTTGCTAATGCAGATCCTTCTTAATGCAGTCTCCTTTCCATACTGGCTTAACTCTGTCTTTAATTCAGCTTTAGCTTCAAGAGGAAGATGGCTTCTAAAAGATAGTATCCAATAATTATGAAGTGTTCTATAATTTTGTATATAACTACTTCTGCAGAATAATTGAAATCTAATATTATAGTTGCAAGAGTTGCTACAATATATGATCACATATTTGAAATTTTGCAGTTGTACTTTGTTAGCTTATCTGTTCATCTAATGACAGTTTGCTTTTCCTTAAGTAGATTGCATGCTCTATAGAAATACTGTGTTTTACTTTTATTTGTATGTAGAGAGGGGATATGTGCTGACTGTTTCCTTTCAGACACTCATAGATGGTTCCTGTCATTGTCAAGTGTCTAGAGATGTGTCAATCTCCCTTCACACGATTGGTAACGGATTGATTACTGTCCTGTGGTTAGAGGGATGGCCAAACACATGAGCTCAGCTACTGGACAGATGAGACTGATATTTTTATTCGCAAATGTTCTCAACTCTGGTGACAAGAACACTGCATGCTACAAAGGGCCCCATCAGCGTTGCACTTGGGAACAAAGTAAACAATCAAGGGCAAACTTTGTAGTGTCAAGAGAGTCAGGGACTTCTGGTTCTCATGCTAGGATCTGATTAGTTTGTTTGAATAATTCCATGGTCAGGCAGAGAAGCTGAAGCCCACTTCTCAGTGATAAATACAAACTGTGCTTGGTCCCCATGATTAGGGCATTTGCTTGGTTTAGGGGACCTAGATTTGGAAACAGGGCAAGAAGGGGAGCTTGTGGTGAGGCTCTTCCAGGTCCTCCTGATTTTCACTACATATCAAGGTGCAAATTACATTGGGTCTTATTTTTAGGATTTATATCACGGCATGTCAGCAAATGATCTTTTAGGGTGTGGAAATTCCTCATGAGTTGATTTCTATCCTATATATATCATGCCAAGGGTGATCTTCATTGGTGCACACAGACAATTAAGAAAGCACAAGTGGAAGAACCAACAGTGTTTCCTTCCCATACTATTTTGAGAAAGACAGATTATTTCTTCAATGTAAACCTTTGGAGATTGTCCTCTCTTTGAGGAGAGAATTTCAGCATGAAATGCTGTTACACTGCTTACTTAATCTGATATTTAAACGACTTCATATTTTAGCTAAAACAATATTGCAGCCTTGTTCCCCATCTTCAGGAAACCTCTGTAATCTATTTAAACTTCTTTCTTCATTATCTCCCAAACACACTTTGGAGCCTGGGCTTCATTCAAGACAACCCCGGATGGAGTTCATGCCAGTGGAAGTCAGGTGTCCTCAGGACCTGCTGGGGCTTTAACTTTGGTACCTTGTGGCATCCAGTCCACACCAAGAAGAGCTGGTCTCCTCAAGACCTGCTGGGAGATAGTGTCGCTGAAGCAGCAGATCATCCAGAGGACCCAAGGCACGGCGGCTACTAACAGACTCTTCCCACAGTGCTTCTTCATACCATGTGGACTCCTACAAGGACAATGAGCATCACAGCTTCCCTTGAACTTGATCTGGACAGGCCTGATAATCTACGTGAGTCTGCTTCTGCTGACTCCAAAAATCCTGAATCTGCCATTTGATCCTGAAAACAATATCTTTATATCCTAGGCTCACTCCTAGGCTGTATTCCACAATCAGTCTAATTGCTGGATCTACAGAGCACTCCCCTCTTCAGCAGCAGAAGTCTTCCCATGGTGGGCATCTCCACTTCAAGAAAAAGACTTTCTCCAAGTCTGTTGAATACCTTTGACAACAGCAATCATACGTGATGCCTCTTCCTAATCTGATGACATCTAACAATCCTAAAATGGATTAGTACACACTTTACCTTAACTGTTGACATAATGTGACTTTTAACTTTGCTGATGGTTTTGTTCTTGCCGTTTGCTCCCTGCATCTGTAACTGTGTAACTGGATTTGTTTCTAGCCACCTGAAGACTTTTAAGTTCAAACTCCTGCCACTGTGGCAGCTTCCTTCAATTACTACTTGGGGCCCCTGGATCAGAGACCCTCAGTATGAGGGTTAGGAGAGTATGCTGCCTCACCAATTTAGGGACTACACCGCTTATCAGCTAGGAAGCAGTTACAGAATGAAAATGACATGCCTCTCCCTCAACAGCATAATTCTCCTAAAAGAAAAGGAGGAAATGAGAAGGAACAGGCAGGAAGACTAGGGGTTTCCAAATGGAGGAAATAGGCTGCAAGTGTCAGACATTTTTTATCTCTCTCTTAAGCAGCAGGAGGAAACAAACTACAAGTGTCAGATTTTTGGTTTCCTTGATAGCTCAGTTGGTAAAGAATCACCCTGCAATGCAGGAGACCCCAGTTCAGAGCCTTGATTGGGGAGATTCCCTGGAGAAGGGATAGGCTACCCACCCCAGTATTCTTGAGCTTCCTTTATGACTCAGCTGGTAAAGAATCCGCCCATAATCCATGAGACCTGGCTTCAATCCCAGGATTGGGAAGATCCCTTGGAGAAGGGAAAGGCTACCCACTCCAGTATTCTGGCCTGGAAAATTCCATGGACTGTATAGTCCATGGAGTCACAAAGAGTCGAACATGACTGAGCAACTTTAAATGCAAACGTAAACACATTTTGATATTTTCTGACTTTAGGTCAAATGTGATTGGTCTTCCATCGTTAGTTAAAATTCTTACTGCATGAATAATCTCTCTGGTCCTTATTTTTCTCGTCTATGAAAGAGAGAAATGATATTATACACTTTTCTTTCTGTTGTGAAAATTAAAAGGTGGTTCTAAATTTTTCATCAAAGGGGTATTATTACATATAATAAATGCTTGATTAATGTTATAGAATATCATTTTTATCAATATGGGCCTGACTTATAGAAAAAGTTTAAAGGAATATTAATTATGACATTGTCATTGCTTAGCTAGAATAACATTTTATCACTAAAACATGAATTTTTCTTATAGTCACATAATGGAAATTTTAACAGCCATTAGAAACTGTAAGACAATTAAATACATGAAATGTCTCTTGATAACATTACTAAAAATTGTTTATTTATATTATAAAAGAAAAAGTAAAATTAAAAGTTTATCAAAAAGAAGGTGATAAAGACCTTAGGTTGAAGGTGGTCTACACAGAAAAATAAAACCTGAGGAGATCAACAATAAAATTCTTTTCTTTATATGACTAGATTATGTTGGGGTTGCTCACTTACTTCCCATTTTCTAATATTACAAAACATACCATCATTTTATTCTAATACATTCTTGAAGCCTTACCAGATCATCTTACTTTCTGGACATAGCACTTTCCTTTGAATTGTTAAAGCTTTTTTGTCATCTGTCTAGCCACATATCAATTTTGTTTATGTTGTAGAGAGGTCCTGATCATCCTTGACAATATAATATGGTAAAGATATGAGTTACAGATAATTATTTAATTATATTATTATATGGCATCAGAATCCATATGGTATTGGGTTGGCCAAAAAAATCCGTTTGGACTTTTCCATTATGGCTTGGAATAAACCCAAACGAGTTTTTTTGGCCAACCCAATATTTCACTGGGCAATTTTGGGTGTCAACTGGAGTTACATGTCACATTTCAGAGGGCAGCTGAGATGGGCTGAAGAATCTAGGACAGTTTGTTTATCTGTTCATCTAGCATGATGTTGGAGATGGCTGGAAGACTGGATTCAGCTCTCCCCACCACCATGTGGTATCCAGCTCTCCATATCATCTCTTAGCAGGATATTCACATTTCTTACATGCTGGATTAGGGATCCCTTAAACCAAACTGCAAGCTACTAGACCTCTTAAAAATTTGACTTGGAACTGCCATAATAATGCTTCTCCCAGTGTGTGTTTGCGGCAGCATTTGCTCAAAAGAATGCCCAAGAGGGGATTTATTTAGAAAATTATATTTAAGTAAATGAAATTTGCTTAGTCATGCCCGACTCTCTGTGACCCCATGGACTATACAGTCCATGGAATTCTCCAGGCCAGAATGCTGGAGTGGGTAGCCTTTCCCTTCTCCAGGAGATCTTCTCAACCCAGGAATTTTGAACCAGGGTCTCCCGGATTGCAAACAGATTCTTTACCAGCTGAGTCACAAGGGAAACCCAAGAATACTGGAGTGGGTAGCCTACCCCCTCTCCAGGGGATCTTCCTGACACAGGAATCGAACTGGGGTCTCATACATTACAGGCAGATTCTTTACCAATTGAGCTACCAGGGAATTCTAAGTTATTCTTAAATTTACCTCATGATTTTAATAGAGGTTCTAGTGATCAAACTTTCTTCAATAGAAATTTATAATGCCATCTCCATGAAGTTTGAAATGAACTCAGAATATAGCTTTGGTTTCATCTTTAGTGCATTAAAATGCCATGGACTTTTACAACTTTATTCATATGTTTACCTGCATGAGGATTCCAACCAAAAACATTAAAAAATAAAAATGGTATTTATAATATGGACTGAAGTTTATTGGTCTTTTCAAATTTGTTCACAATTTTTAAAAAGAAGTCATGATCTGTTAATTCTTTTTTTTTTCAGATTTGTCCCTTGCTATATAAAGATTTTATACCTATATCTTTATCTATATCTATATACACAAAAGAAGTGAAGATAGAGTTAAAAAAAAAAAAAAGGAGGAAAAGAGACTTCAAAGCCTATCATTTAAAATGTTAATGTATGCAGCAATTCCCTGGTGGTCCAAGGATTAGAGCTTACACTTTCACTTCCAGATCACAGGTTCAATCCTGGTCAGGGAACTAAGATCCCTCAAGCAGTACATCACAACAAACAACAACAACAACAACAAAACGGTTTCCGTTTGGATCAGAAGAGTGATTAACATCCAAGTCAATGATCTGAAGACAGCCAGTATTCCAACCGTGGTCATTATGTCAGTATTATGCATTCTATAAAGAAAACACTTATGAATATTGGATCCAAGTCTTTTATGAACTTTTTCATCATTATTAAAAAAAAAAAAAGATACCCAAGTAGATGATATATAAACATCACTAGGTATTGGTGAGGAAAGTGTTAGGCTCCAGCGGACACCAGAAATTAGTTAATGAGATATTTATAGTATTCATTACAAGTCTAAGTTTTACAGATCTGTGCCATCTTTAACTGACAATCTGCTGTTTTCTAAACACAATACATTTGATGTTCTTTGTTGTGTGTGCATGCACCTGTGTGTTAAGGAGAAAGCAAGCAACATGCCATCTAGATGGAAGAGGTGGAAGGAACATCCTCCATCAGATTATTTATGCCTTTTGGGGTCTCTTAACTACTGATGGAGATTTCAGTGCTATGAAGGCGTGCAAACACAGGGAAGATTATTGTCTTAGTTTTCTTTCACTGATACTGTTTTTTCAGTTTAGGGAGTGAAGGATGAGAGCAGGACAGCAACCAGAAACAAGTAGAAGTGGGGGAAGTCTAAAGGGGAAGATATGTACTGAAAATTAAAACTACAGAACTAGACTCCTATCCACAAGTCTAGCTCAATGTAAAAGTGTCAAAACCCGGGTGTACATTAAAATGAAATGAGGAATCACAGCAGGGACTGGAGTAAATTAAGGGAGTTTAAGTTACTATTTTCAATTTCCCCAGGCTCATGTTTATTGATCAGCAAGTGAACAGTGCCTAAAAGGATAGGACGGCCCAAGCACAAGGTCATAGATACTCAGTGTTATCAAAGTCAAAACTGTAACTTCTTGAAGAGGAACTTTGAAGTATATATTCCAGGAAAATTAGACTACATTTCTGTTCTCTACTACCCAAGATGCACACAAAGCTCTCCTACCCAGGAGCTATGCTATTTTGTTCCTTAGTATGTGAGTGAGTAGACTGAATATACTGTTTGACACTTATATTTGAAAGAACAAAAAAATGCCTAGTGTCTTACAGATTTTCTGATGTTTTATATTTCCATTAAAAAATCTCTTAAAACAAGTAACACTGAACTCAGGAAGAGTTTGAGGGAAAGATATTTTAGAGTTCAAAAGCAGGGAGTTTTGTTAGAGTAGAAAGAGGACAGACCTTGAAAGCTGAGGTTTATTTTGCTGGTTATCGTCTGAAACTGGGAAAGTATTTTAATGCTTAGGATCTACAGATTATACATATTAAGACTAATAAAGCTTTATTGACTTTTTAAAATACAATTCAAGCCAGAAGTACATACTGTGGAATCAGTAAATGTCAGTTTATTCTCTGATTTGTTTTTATTCTCCCATGCTCAAGTTAACCTCCAGGAAACACAGCACATCAGGGTAGCTTATACTGACTGGGAACCCCTGAAGGTTATCTCTGCCTTTTTTGGAAATCAGTGAAAAGAAGCAGACATCACCACCTGATGTGTTCCTGAAGTAATACAGAATTGGAATTATTAGTGATTATTCAGTACTCTTGCCTGGAAAATCCCATGGATGGAGGAAGCTGGTGGGCTGCAGTCCATGAGGTCGCTAAGAGTCAGACACAACTGAGCGACTTCACTTTTCACTTTCATGCACAGGAGAAGGAAATGGCAACCCACTCCAGTGTTCTTGCCTGGAGAATCCCAGGGATGGGGGAGCCTTGTCAGCTGCCATCTATGGTTGCACAGAGTTGGACACGACTGAAACTACTTAGCAGCAGCAGCAGCAACTTTATATTTTCCATGTGAAAATCAACTTACAAGATACTTTGCAGTCAAAAAATCCAGGGTGTAATTTTTTCGTGCTTCTTATACATAATTTGATTTATTTGTGGCCTTCAGTTGTACTTTCTTTTTCCTTTGGCCTGATTTGCAAGTTTCAAAATACTGTGTACAGCTAGAATTTGTTATGACAAAAAGATATGTTTAAATATGCAATTGTTTTTAGTAGCTCACTTATTTCTTTGTAGCTCAGTTTGATCTTGTCAGACATGATGCAGATAATTATAGCTGCAAAAATACAAATTAATTATATATCCTCTTGATTTTTGATGTCGTGCTAACCTACAATGCAATGAGGTTTTGATTTCACACTTAAAAGTCCTTAATGATTAATCCTCAGTTCCCTTTATACAAAGCTAAAGAAATAAAAACCAGGTTTTATTATTCTTTAAATGCTTAATTTTAAAGCAATTTTAAAATAAGTGTTAAACTAGTCAGAATAAAAACATCATAGACTTGGAATACAAATGTAATCATGTCAATATGCACAACAGATGGGAAATTGTGAGTCTAGTTTATATTACAAGGGCTTCCCTGGTGGCTCAGAGGTTAAAGTGTCTGCCTCCAATGCTGGAGACCCAGGTTTGATACCTGAGTCAGGAAGATCCCCTGGAGAAGGTAATGGCAATCCACTACAGTATTCTTGCCTGGAGAATCCCATGGACAGAGAAGCCTAGTAGGTTACAGTCCACAGGGTTGCAAAAAGTCGGACATGACTGAGTGACTTCACCTCAGCTTATATGACACATTTACTATTTTAGCACTGTGTCATTATATAAAATAATTTCAATTGAAATTTACTTTAAAAACTATGGCATAGTTTTAAGTAACAACTATAACTGTGTTCAAGAATATGAATTTCTTTTTTTTTTTTTTTTGCATTTTCTCATCTTAGTATAGAATGGAATCCACATAGCATAAAGACATATAGGAGGAGTCGGCAAACTGTGTTCCTCAGGCCAATTGATTGCGTTTTCTCTTAATTAAAATTTTATTAGAACTTGGCCTAGCCCATTACTTTACATATTATTCATTTATACACTCAGAATTGATTCACAGTTTAACCTAACCCTAACACTCCTCTAAACAAGAGTTAGAGTTTAATAGGGCAGAACTGAGTATTTTATCACAGGGACCGTAGAGTCCAAAAGCATAAACTATTTATTACCCAGCCCTCTACACAAAAAATTTGTTGACCTCACATTTAGAATATGGGCATCAAATCAAAATACATAGTTTTGCCATTTTATAACTTACAGTGGCCAAATTATGCAACTACTTTCTAAACTTCATTTTCAAATTTTTATCTATTGTTTTATCTCTAAATGTTAAATTTATAATCTAAAGATTATACTTGTAATTTATTAAGCTAATCTGATTTTTAAATGAAAGTAGCTATATCCATTACTTAATCTGATATCTAGTACAGAGAAACTTTTTAATAAATATCACACTGTTATTTTTGATGCTTTTTTTGTTCTTGCTTTTTACAGCCTTTCATCTTAAGACAGACTGTGCAGCTTCCATTGTATACAGATTATTAGATTATCAATGTTTACATATTATAAACTATAAAATTATTATTGTAGCCCCCACATAGGCAGCAAGATCCTCTTAGTGCATTATAATATGTGGGCTGCCGTCTATGGGGTTGCACAGAGTCGGACACAACTGAAGCAACTTAGCAGCAGCAGCAGCAGAGTCACAGGAGCACACAGTTTAAAAAAATGTCTATACTTCTAAGGTTAATATTTTTGCAAGAGATTTTCTGGGCACACTTGAATTTGATTTGTTCATCACCTGTAAAACATAAGTCACATATCAGTGGTGCATTTGAAGATATAAAAGCCAATTTGGTAATACCAGTATTTAAGATATGGCTGCATTTACCTTATAGTCTAATAATGTTGTTTTCCTTTACACAAAATGTATATTCATTAAATTTATATGGAAGTACTAAATAAATGTATGAGTGTCCTAATGAAGTTTAGTTTTTCCCCCTTCCTCCCTACAGTACCTAACCTAACCATAAACCGAAACTGTATAAAAGTTATCAAATAATATTATCTCTAATGTTATTTTAAGTAATTTTAAGTTCTGAAGAAAAGGGCTTTACAACATTCATTTTCTCTTCTAAAGACTTATGCTTATCTTGTACATCATTCTTTACACGGATGTCCAAAGGGTTTGCTGAACTGAGAATCTCTGGTTTATGATTTACATCTCCTGCTGTCTGTCAGTGAGCAGTATATGCACAGGTCACCTCTATGCACAGCATATAGAGGACTAAGGTCACAGTGGACACAGGACACAGGACACAGCTCACAGGACACTTCTTGGCAAAAGTTCCATTACCTTGGATAGAACAATGGCAGTTTATCCTTTCTCTATTAATATTTCCACTAAACTAATCTTTGAAAATTCAGTGATGTGAAATATTTATTTTATATAGTTTGTCTTTGCATTTGTTAAGGCTAGTTTTTAGGCTAGAATTATGTTAAAATGTGTGAGAATATTAAAGTATGGATGGATTGGATCTTCGACTGTAATATCTTAAAGGTGACTTTCTGTATGCTAAACAAAATTTCATAGATCTGCTGAAGAACTCAAGAGAACTCACTATTCAGCTTACTCCTTCAACCATTATTAAGCACCACATGAGAGAGTCTGGTATTCCCAGGCACCCTTTTTTAATTCAGATAGTTCTCCATATTTATTTAGGTTTATATAAATCAATAAGCACCTTACATGATTATTAACACATCTGGAACTCTGGAAGAAGCATTGCTTAGTATTCATATTTTGTGTTCTTATAAAGCACAGGGTATTTTCAAGCAATTTAAAAGCTGTCAGGGATTGTGAGTCACTGATAAAAATTTATTGAAAATTGAAGAACAGGAGAAGGTAAGAGAGCAAGAACTAAATGGAGAAAAGTGTTTTGTAGCCAAGAAATAAACTCTCCTGTAGTATTTGCTGCTCATGTGCTCTAAAAAATTAGGTAGACTATAGATTATTGAATACATTTTCCAGAAACTACAGTAATAGAGAAACAAAGGAGATGGAAATTCTTCAGGAGGTTGAGAGGGCAATGATTACCATCTGGTTACTCATTTGTTACCTTTAACCTGTCTCTCTAAGTTTAAAATTATACTTCAAAAGAGTTGGCAAGAAAAGGACAAAATAGCAAGGAAATCAGAAACGTTCTTTTGTTGAAGATGAAGTGGATGGAACTGATATTGGTGTGAATGAGAACTAATCACACACACACACACACACACACACGGACACACACATTAGATCCTACAAGTGGGATGTATTGAGCTGAATGAGGTCAGAATATCAATTCAGACCAGTTCAGAACATCAGGCATAAACTAGTATGACCCTATGCACCTACAGAGAATGACCATCCTGCATAAATTATAAGCAAGTTCTCCAGCCTATTAACAGCACTAATAGAAATCAACCAAATCATTCACAATTTTGCATCAAACTACCTTACAGACATATTTATTTCAAGGTAATTCATCATAGCACTTTTTAAATGAAATTTTGTTTCAAATCAAATATAACTGTATAAAACCATACCTCAGTCTCAATGTGGAACAAAAAAAGCTTTATCTCTGCCCCCTAAATGTTCTCGTCCTTACCTTTGCCTCTGTTTGTGTATAGTTTAATTTGTGCCACAGGAAAGACATGCTCTGATTTGCATGACTTTAATAACCTATCTGTAGGCAAAATTTAAAAAGGAAATACTCGCAGACACCTGCCAGGAGGTACATTTACAGCAAGGCACAGACGTGTTCATCTGACATTACCATTTTGCGGGTTGTACTTTCAGTTGATGTGCTTCAGATTTTTTTTTCATGTCTATTAGTCTGTACTTTTCAAAATGAAAAACATTTCCTTGTTTTTGAACCAGAAACCTGGCCCTTTTAGGTCCGTACTATGTTTTTCCATCTCGTCACTCTTTCCTTTTTACATAAATCTACAATAGATATTTTCATTCTGTCTCTCTCTTCTGCTGTTTTTTCTACTTCATGTAAAATGAGTTTTCAGGAAGATAACAGACAGTAACCTCAACTGAATGTTTCCTCTCAAACATATTTCAAGTATAGTTTATTTTTCAGTTATCATATGCAAAGCTCTGCTTAACTTAACAGATAAAATATCTTTTAAATGAAGCAACAAATATATTGGATATGTAAGTGGCCATCTAGATTTGGATAGCAATTCTGTGATAAATGGTAACCTATATCTTGTGTATTAAATAGCAGTGTGGTTAAATTAACCACTGGTTCTTTTTGCCTAAGCATGAACTTTGCTGTCCCTTGAGATGCTGTTCCTCCTGTTACAAATACTAGTTAGTTAGGTTCTTAAATAGAAAATTTAGACAAAAGTCTATTATTTAGGAACAAGTCAACCCACAAACAATGTTTGGCCATCCTCTGAATGTGCCATGCTGCTTTACATTACCATAGGATTCTCTCTGCCTAAAGTTCAGTTCAGTAATTCAGTCGTGTCCGACTGTCTGCGACTCCATAAGACTGCAGCACCCCAGGCTTCCCTGTCCATAACCAACTCCCAGAGTTTACTCAAACTCAGGTTTATTAAGTAGGTAATGATATCCAACCATCTCATCCTCTGCTATCCCCTTCTCCTTCTGACTTCAAGCTTTCCAAGCATCAGGGTCTTTTCAAATGAGTCAGTTCTTTGCATCAGGTGGCCAAAGTATTGGCATTTCAGCTTCAGCATCAGTCTTTCCAATGAATATTCAGGACTAATTTCCTTTAGGATTGACTAGTTGGATCTCCTTGCAGTCCAAGGTATTCTCAAGAATCTTCTCCAACACCACAATTCAAAAGCATCAGTTCTTTGTTACACAGCTTTCTTATGGTCTAACTCTCATATCCCTACATAACTATTGAAAAACCATAACTTTGATGAGATAGACCTTTATTGGCAAAGTAATGTCTTTGCTTTTTAATATGCTGTCTAGGTTGGTCATAGTTTTTCTTCCAAGGAGCAAGCATCTTTTAATTTCATGGCTTCAGTCACCATCTGCAGTGATTTTAGAGCTCTGCCCCCGCCCCTCCCCCCCGCCGAAAAAAAAGTCTGCCACAGTTTCCATTGTTTCCCCATCTATCTGCCATGAAGTGATGGGACTGTTTGCCATAATCTTAGTTTTCTGAATGTTGAGTTTTAAGCCAACTTTTCACTCTCCTCTTTCACTTTCAACAAGAGGCTCTTTAGTTCTTCTTCACTTTCTGCCATAAGGGTGGTGTCAGCTGCATATCTGAGGTTATTGATATTTCTCTCAGCAATCTTGATTCCAGCTTGTGCTTCATCTAGCCTGGCATTGCTCATGATGTACTCTGCATATAAATTAAACAAGTAGGTTGACAATACACAGCCTTGAAGTACTCCTCTCCCGGTTTAGAATCAGTTGGTTGTTTCATGTACAACTCTAACTGTTGCTTCTTGATCTGTGTACAAATTTCTCAAGAAGCAGGTCAGGTGATCTGGTATCCCCACCTCTTTTTGAATTTTTCACCATTTATTGTGATCCACACAGTCAAAGGGTTTGGCAGAAATAGATGTTTCTGGAACTCTCTTGCTTTTTCGAAGCTCCAACAGATGCTGGCAATTTAATCTCTGGTTCTTCTGCCTTTTCTAAATTCAGCTTGAACATCTGAAAGTTCACAGTTCACCTTCTGTTAAAGCGTGTCTAAAGGGATGCTTGCTGTTTCCTCAATTTCATTAACTCCTTGCCAGCCTCTCAACCCAACCTAAATGATACTCACTATAAAACAAGTTTTTTCATTGTTGCTTTGTTCATTTTCATTTCTTTTCTGGTGGAAAATTCTTTTCTTCTCTTTTTTCCTAAACCCCATATGAAACACTCTTTCAGGATAAGAAAGTTCAGAGTTTAGGGCAATTGCTCTAGACTTTAACCCCATAGATGAAACAAAGTTTCCTCCATGGTGCTTACTCCTTCATCTCTTCTGAGCATCCTTTGACCCTAATAAAGTGGTCTGTCTTAAGTACTCGTTCTGTAATTTTTGCATTTAACTCTTTATTACACATATTGCTCTAGACAGTACTAACTTTTACAATGAAAGTGCTACAGGTTCATTTCTTAACTCAGAGATTACATGAAACGATGGCATGTATCTTCTAGTACATCTCACAATCCTTCATTACCTGTGCATATTTTTGTATATCACCAACCTTCTTGCATACTATTGTTCAAATATAGTGGTTGCTTATTAACTGTAAGATAACATTATTTATCCCACAATCATTGATAATTTAGACTTCTAGTGACAGAAGTATGTACCTCATATAGAGGTACCCTGTAATTTGAACTTATTCACCTTTATTTTTTTCTTTAGCCTCTAATAAGATGCTCAGTTATGTTAGGAAAATACAAATTCCATTATAAGAAACTTTAAGAACCAGTACAAAACTCATGTGAGAATTAAACAAGCTAACCAGTAGGTGAGTTTTGGTAATTTTTTGTATATAGAGTTTGTCTCCTGACAATAATGAAATGGTACCTTAACATCATAATATTACAATGAACACTAAGGAGAAACTAGGTGAGTAAAACCAACCCACTTTGTAAATATTCAACCTGGTGGAGCAATTAATTAATTCAACTACCAATTAAAGCTATAGAAAGAATAATTGATCCTGCCATGTCTAGTAGTCAGGCTGAGTGAATTTAACTCAAATATATGAGTAGCATTTTATTCCCATGCTATTTCTGTTCAGTCAAATGAGAGAGACATGATGGAAATTGGTTTTAGCTAATTCAAGACCATATTCATCACATTTCCTGAAAATTAGCATGTAGGTTTCTGTCAGCTAGTTAAAAAAAAATACAAAAACAACATCAATTTCAGCACCCCAGACTATAAGAATGTAGTCCTTTCTACAATTTGCCAGCTCTAATAAGGTATGAGAGACTGTAACTTTCAGCATCCTTTATAAATACAGGGCAAGTCCAAGTTCCCCGATATGCAAAATCATGCTAAATCTATACATTAAAGATTTTGCCAGAGAAAAAAATATCAAGAATATAATAGTAATTAACTAGGATACAAAGTTACATATTATCACATATCACATTTTACAACAAGAAATGGGTATTGTTATTATTCCTTTTTAAAGATGAAACCACCTGCAAAGTGGGAGACTTGGGTTCTATTTCTGTGTTTGGAAGATCCCCTAGAGAAGGGAATGGCTACCCACTCCAGTATTCTGGCCTGGAAAATTCCATGGACTGTATAGTCCATGGGATTGCAGAGTCAGACATGACTGAGCAACTTTCATTATTTAAAGATACAGGAGACTAAAGAACAGAGGATGCTTGCAGTTTGCAAAGGGAGTTATTCATAGAGACCAGATTTTGTCACAGGTATTGGAGGCAGAGATATACTCTTAAGACATAGGTTGTAGCTCCCCTTTTCCACTTATGTGCCCCAATTTCCTCCGGCTCCAAGCTTATATATTTGGACATGTGGGAATCACATAAAAAAATGAACTTTGTTTTGATTCAGGGCAATGGAAGAATAAGCTACAGGAATGCTGCCATTTTTCACTACTTTGCATTGATGGAAAGAATTTTCACCTCAATCAACATTCATTTCTATATTTAAAGCTGGGTATCATCATCAGATGGAGAAGGCAATGGCAACACATTCCAGTACTCTTGCCTGGAAAATCCTATGGACGGAGGAGCCTGGTAGGGCTGCAGTCCATGGGATCGCCAAGAGTCTGACACCACTGAGCGACTTCACTTTCACTTTTCACTTTCATGCATTGGAGAAGGAAATGGCAACCACTCCAGTGTTCTTGCCTGGAGAATCCCAGGGATGGGGGAACCTGGTGGGCTGCCGTCTCTGGGGTCGCACAGAGTCTGACACGACTGAAGCGACACAGCAGCAGCAGCAGCAGAACAGAAAGCTGGGATCACTTTAAGACTTACTGTATCTTCAAGTTCAGTGTTTCAACCCTCATACTCTAATGAAAGGAATACTAAACTGTTCTCTTAAAATCACTTTCAAAAATAAAGAATCCGCAAAATCTAGAATACTAGTATAGTTGATGATGTTAGTGATGAGTGAAGCTTTCTGAAGAAATAACACATTAAGTTTACTTTTTCATAATTTGTTCTTTTGCCTTAAATTCCTAAACTGGAAAGAAAAGATGAATTCATTTTTTGAATTGAAATATATGTATGTATTTTCTATTGTATAATATGTAACAAGATATGCTTAGTGATAAGCTACTTAAAATATTCAAAATATAAAATCTTATTTTAAGTAAATTAGTTTACTTTATTCTAAATTGAGCCAATCTATTATTCAAAATTAAACCAATGTTCTCTGAACTGGATGTCTCAACTTTCATGACATATGTTCTTATATAACAAAGGTACAATTTTGTGCAAAATCACACATACAACTTTTAAATAAGTATTTTTTGAAAGACAGTTGACATTTATTTGCTTTATATATATATTATACGGTAGCAGTGAATCATGCCTCGAGCAGGGGCAATAGCACAAGGGCATTTAGAAACCTCTGCCAAGATTCTGTTGATCTGCTATTCCACATTCTTTCCTGAATTTTAACTAACAACATTAGCATATTTCTTTCCTTCAAAATAATATTTCATAATGTCAACTAATCTTTTTCCGATGGACTAATTTAGGCAAGTCAGTTTTTTTATCTTTACTCTTTTGTTAAGAGCTATGGTTAAGCTTTCATTGTTTGTTTTAATGTTCTTTGTCTGTTGATGATGTTATTTAATGATGTTGCTTGTTTTAACAGGTAGTGTATAAGTCACCTTAGGTCTTATAAGGGAAAGACATAAATCTTATATATGTGCCTTATCCCTAATTGAGACTTACAATGAACAGAAAACTCAAGGTTGAATCCTCATTGAACTTTTTTCCCTACACTTTTCCCTATGATTCACTGTACCTGTACAGCTGGAAATAAAACCTATCAGGTTCCAATAAAACTTGATGAGTTTTAGAACACATTCTACGACTACTCATTTAAGATATGCACTACACTGAGGTTATTATGACACTCACTAAAAGCTCACTAAATCCATTTCCATAGAACTCAGTCTTTTAACAGACTTGTCAGTGTTTAACCAGATGCCACGGTCGGGCTTCCCTCCTGGCTCAGCTGCTAAAGAATCTGCCTGCAATGCGGGAGACCTGGGTGCGATCCCTGGGTTGGGAAGATCCCCTGGAGAAGGGAAGGCTACCCACTCCAGTATTCTGGCCTAGAGAATTCCATACAGTCCATGGGGTCGCAGAGTCGGACACGACTGAGTCACTTTCACTGTCTGACTGACTGATGGTGAGTGCCATCAGTGGGTTGACTTTGCAAGTATCATTTTTTCTGACCATTGTAGAAAATTATTATCAACATTTCTGAAAAGTGGAAAATAGTAAAGCAATAGCCAATCTAAAATTACAATGAGTGAAATTAAGATATGATCGAAAGCATAATGGAACAAACATATTGTATTTCAAATTATTCACATTGTGTACTTTGAAATTTTAAAAGTTACATTACAGTTAGAAACATTTTTCTTTCTATTCAGTTAACTTTAATGAAAAAAAAGTAACAAATTGT
>SJYC01073741.1:0-18974 GCA_006408675.1 Madoqua kirkii
GATCATGTACATTTTGCTCTCAGACAAATAAGAGTGGCAATTCTCTCTCTATAAGTACTACTGAAGATTTACAAGTATTAATGGCCCTGCTTTTTAAAATGGGATTAAAAATGTTTGAATACTTATATGGGGACTGAAAATAATCTATATGATAGTTACAGTAAAAGGCACACTGTAAATGCAACAGATATAAGATTTATGAAAACTTCTAATGCTGTCTACATGCTGAACCATCCAAAACAAATTCCACGTCTATGGAAATCCCTTGCACATCTTTTAGTTCATGATGGAAAAATCAGAGGAAGAAAGAGACAGTGTATTTCCAAAGAAAAAATTTGGATAAAAATAATTAACTTCCAGAGACTTGGAAATATATGCACTCTAAAATGTAGAATTAAAACCTCTAATCTCTAAAAAAAATTATAAAAGCCAGTATGCTTGGATTTCTTGTTGTTATTGTTGTTCCAGGGGATCGTCCTGACTCAGGGATGGAACCTGTGTCTCTTACATCTCCTGCATTGGCAGGTGGGTTCTTTACCACCAGCACCACCTGAGAAGCCCGGTGAGATCTCTGCCTCTTGTTTGACTGTGTGCTCAGCTACTCAGTCGTATCAGAGACTCTTTGTTAAACCATGGACTGTAAACCACCAGGCTCTTCTGTCCATGGGATTTTTCTAGGCAAGACTGCTGGAGTGGGTTGCCATTTCCTTCTCTACGTGATCTTCCCAACCCAGGGACCCAACCTGAAGTTCTGGCATCTCCCTCATTGGGAGGCAGATTCTTTATCACTGAACCACTTGGGAAGTCCTGAGCTGAGATAAAGTCAACCTGCAGGTTGCAGGTGACCACAAACAACCTTGTTTTCTCTCACTAGATGAATAACAACTGCCAGGTCTTCAAACTGAACAGTTCTAGTTACTTATTTACTCATTATTTGTAAGTCTATTTATCAAAAACTGGTTCAATTCTTTAGAATTTATGACTCAGAAAATCATGTGTGTACCCCTCATGACAGAGCACTCATGTATTTCCAGATGGATAAATGGTGCTTTTGTGATCTGCTTTGTAAGATCAACTAATGGAGAGATTTCTCCTCAATCTGGTTTTGCAGATTACATGACTATATTCTCTGAGGCCAGAATGATCAAACCAAATATTGGAATAGCCATCATACATGAATTACTAGCTAGTTGCAGAGTCTTCTGGTAGACTGTATAACACTATGATAAGATTTTAAATCACTCTAAGAGACTATAATAACATCAGAATCAATAATTTCTAACCTCTTGGACCGTTATGATCTTGATTCATTTTGGGCATCAGTGAATACTTCAATATTAATGCATTCTTTGATAATCAAAGGAAAATAAAAATAAGCTCAGTAGTAAATATTATTTATGTCTCTTGATTTTTATGGGTGATATTTTTTTTAATTTTTAAGGAAGATCATAACATGAAGCCGTGTGTGAAACCCTGAAGCTGGTGTATTAAGCTAATAACAGACATATTATGGGGTTTCCCTGATGACTCAGTAATAAAGAATCCACCCGGCAAGCTGAAGGCACAGGTTAGTTCCCTGGGTTGAGAAGATCCCCTGGAGAAGCAAACAGCAACCCATTCCAGTATACTTGCCTGGGAAATCCTATGGACAGAGGAGTTCATGGGATTGCAAAGTGTCAGATAGGACTTGGTGACTAGATACCAACAATGCAGATTATGCACTTTGACCCACTAAGTAAGATGGCACAAGCCAGAAGCAGGAGTAAGGGTTGAGGTGGGGGTGGGGATGCAGCATGTAACTCCCTGAGCATTAGAAGGAGTGCCCACTTTGGGGAATAGAAAATCCTTGGGCCTGTTTTAATTGAAACGTGCAATTTCAGTACTCACATAACGGAAGTAAAGTCACAATACATCACTTTCCAGAAGGGGACGTGTGATAAACCTGGGAAGGGCAGTACTCTGAGATCATCAGCCAGCAGGAAAAGAGCTTACTTATAAGGTGGCTGGGATCGAGGTTACTAATATTTGGGGAATTCAACACTGAGTGGTCACTTTATGTGATGCCCCAGGAAAAGCAAACTAGGAAATTGAAGAATCTTTAACTCAGACCTTAATCTAAATGTCCACACTCTGGGTGTGAGCAGACTTGTCATACCATAACATGCCTAGGCAGCAACTCAAAAAATGTTTTTTTTTCCTTGGAGAAGCATTATACAGCAACAATCCTAGATAAATCTGGCAATTTGTGATTCATCCTTAATTGTTCACCTCTTTATCTACATGTTGCCACTAGCTATCTGTTCTACTCATGGCAGTGCACACAGGTCAATTCCAGTCTCCTAGTTTATCTCAACCCCTCTCCACCCAGTCTCCACTTGTCCATTCTCTATGTCTGTGTCTCTATACCTTCCCTGCAAATAGGTTCATCCGTACCATTTTCCTAGATTCCACAAATATGTGCTAATATACAATATTTGCTTTTCTCTATTTCAGGAGGAATGACCTGTAGGCTCATTTCATGTGTCCTGATGAAAGCAATATTATTGTTACATTTCTAGCCCTAAAATATATTTGGTGGGGACTGTTGGAAATGGGCCCAAACATATTTAGGGATTTGCATATAAATCAATAGTTGCTTTATTTATTTATTTTTACTAATAA
Organism: Madoqua kirkii; assembly: GCA_006408675.1. Lineage (NCBI taxonomy): Eukaryota > Metazoa > Chordata > Mammalia > Artiodactyla > Bovidae > Madoqua > Madoqua kirkii. The sequence goes on from SJYC01073741.1 coordinate 2,662, forward strand.
TATTCATGGTTATTAACAGCTAATTGGCTATAATATCTATTGATAAAATATTCCAAAACAAATTACATGTAATTTTTTATGATTTCCCTAAGATTCAGCTACATCTCAGCTTATTAACAAAAAAATTATGAAATCTACCTATAAACATGAGAAAAGTGTTCCCAATATATCTCACAAAGATGATACAAGAATTGATAATTTAATGATTATGTGTCAGCTAACTCTGAAGAGGATATAATATGGGATTTTCTTCTCTTTAGATCTTTAACTTGAAAATCAAAACTTGTCATACCAATGTTCTTACCAATGAAAGCAATCATTTAATGCATCTCTACCTTCCTTTTTTTTTTTTTTTTTTTTTCTTGTGAACTCTCAAATTCCAGTTATTGCAGTTCAGGAAAGTGGCTCTGGCATTTTCATATCCTGACAAACTGAAATGAACAATTAAGAGTTTCTGTTCAGTTCAGTTCAGAGAACCTATTAGAGGACCTAAGTTCAAATGTTTTATTAACATGAATAATACTTTGTAAAGTTACATATACAGTTTAGTTTATGTATATGCATCAGTCTGATTTTATCTGCAGAGATGATTTTATCCTTTTTTTTTTTTTTTCTATTTCTTGTGAACTCTCAAATTCCAGTTATTGCAGTTCAGGAAAGTGGCTCTGGCATTTTCATATCCTGACAAACTGAAATGAACAATTAAGAGTTTCTGTTCAGTTCAGTTCAGAGAACCTATTAGAGGACCTAAGTTCAAATGTTTTATTAACATGAATAATACTTTGTAAAGTTACATATACAGTTTAGTTTATGTATATGCATCAGTCTGATTTTATCTGCAGAGATGATTTTAAAATTATTTGAAGTGTTCAATAAGTATAGTTTCTCTGAAAGAATATAGTTTACATGAGTGGATATATTGCTGTCTGGAAAATGCGAAGGAAAAACACTTCTTGTGACTCCATGTATGAATCTTCAAATGCAGAGTATAAGAGGTGCAAACGGCATTAAGTGCTGACGGAGAGGACCCAAAAAGATAGCAAGCAAACCTGTAGGATGAAAAACTTGAATGTACATTTCCTTAGAGTACTGGTAGATATGTGGCTCAGTGATTTACAGCAATATAATGTATGTAAAGAAAATAAACAAGATTTTTATATCAAAGTACAACTTGAAGTCATATTCCCTGATCACTGTCCTACTATATGTTTTACTGAGCATATATATACAACTTCTGACAGTGGGAGGGGGTCTAACATATTAAAAATGAGTATAATCATGACAGAGCACATGAGACTTGATTCATTTCTGAGTATTCCATTACCTACTCTGAAAGCCTTACAGCTCTGTTGGGAAATGAAGTGTAACATCAGGTTACTAAGCAATTCTTCAGCTTTCTCAGAAGTCTGTCTTGGAACTCACTTGTTTATCCTAATTGACTCCATCCATATCATCTTGAACATAAATGGGACATCATGTTTAGATCTGGATCTCTACTTTCAGCTAAAGTGTCTTGCTACCTCTGCATATCTAAATCAAGAATCGGCAATATAAATGTCATATTCAAAGAAAATTTTTGTCTTCCTCTTGAGTTATATTGAAAAAAAATACATATGTTGGATTAAGTTAGTGTCTGAAGTAATCTACACACTGTCAGAAAACAACATGAAAGAATAGTGACTCTTTTATTTTTTTACTTTTATACAGAATAAAGTTTTAATTAGCCAGTCAGACTTATCCCCAGTTTATCCATACAATATAATACATCAGAATTAATAGCAAGTCTGTCTCACAGCATGGCAGCCATGCTGACATTTCCTCAGTCACTAAAACTTTGAGCAAGTAGTATCTCACCCAATCCTTAAATATTAGTGATAAATGCATGAATATGTCACACTTTATGAGGAACAAAATTGTCTTTTGTTATCTTTGATTTCTCTTTGCTTTATATCAGAAGTGAAGATAATAAAGTCACAAGCATTTTATAATTCTGTGTATTTTCTCGTGAAACCGTTTACTCTCCTCTCAGTTTTAGGAGTACTTAACGCTTTAATGACTAATTCTGTTACATGAAGTATTTTGTATTTTGATGAGGGTCAAAGATGTAGTCAAAATTGACAGGCTTGTTTTTTAACATTCTGAATATTTCTGCTGAGTGTCAACTTTGAAATTATTGGATTATTTTCTGTTTACTTAAAATATGACCAGTACAGAATCCCTTATAAGAGTCACTTCACAAATACCCATTTTAAAATAATTGGTGATATAAAAAGCATATTTATTTGCAGCCAGTTAAGCGGACTGGGCTCTTTTCACCATGGGGGCCCAGTGTGCAATGGCTGCAAATAGCAGCATCCTAGGTAGTGTATGCAACCTGTTGCCTGTACAGATTGCCCTACGGTATCTTAAAGACAACTCTTTAGGCATTCTTGACTGGTCTGCTGTGAATCTAGGCTCCAGACAGGTATGTGCCATGTCTTTGAAAAGCCCCAGGGCACAGTGGCCAGGATCCACATTGACTAAATCATCATGTCCATCCACATCAAGCTGCAGAGCAAGGGGCATATGATTGAGACCTTCCAGCAGGGACAAGTTCAAGTTCCCTAGCAGTCAGAAGATGCACATCACTAAGAAGTGGGAATTTACTAAGTTTAATGAGGATGAATTTGAAAACATGGTGGCAGAAAATCTGCTCATCCAAGATGGCTGTGGGGTCAAGTACATCCCTAATTGTGGTCCCCTGGACAAATGGCAGACCCTGCACAAATAGTAGGGCCCTGCACTTATGAGATCATCAGTGCCAACTGATCTTTAGCTATGCTCACCAATAAATCCTACTTCTTATTAAAAAAAAAAATTTTTTTTAACTATTCAATTATTTGGAAGAATCATAGTAATAATATATAATGTTATAGTAATACACAAGTGCCATTTTAAACTAAAAATATATTTAGTAGTGAATTTTATTCACTGGATCAGAATACTGCAGTGATTATCAGTATTGAATGGCTTAAATACTCACATAGAGATGCGTGTGAAAATTATCCATGGAATTACAGAAAGGGTAAACACAAGCAAACTCTTGCCCACAGTAGTCCTGACATAGTCAATGTGCAATAAATGAAGTTTCAGCTCTTTATATGAAATATTGTACTAACACATATTGTAACATAACACAGATTAAGACATGGCTATTTTATTACAGGAAAACTCACACAACCATAGATGTGGCAAAAAATATGATAATTAATAAAGTAAGATGGAGAAGGCAATGGCACCCCACTCCAGTACTCTTGCTTGGAAAATCCCATGGATGGAGGAGCTTGATGGGCTGCAGTCCATAGGGTCGCTGACTGTCGGACACGACTGCGCGACTTCATTTTCACTTTTCACTTTCATGCATTGGAAAAGGAAATGGCAACCCATCCCAGTGTTCTTGCCTGGAGAATCCCAGGGATGGGGGAGCCTGGTGGGCTGCTGTCTATGGTCGCATAGAGTCGGACATGACTGAAGCAACTTAGCAGCAGCAGCAGTAAAGTAAGATATGGAAAATTATGTAAGATAAACAAAAAAATATACTGGGTTGATAAATGGCTTTAGCCAACAATTCTTCCTATTAGAAACCAGCCTAATCATAGTTGGACCTATTCTATTCTGCTCCTAGTTAGGGAGAACTGAGCAAAAAACATCCCTCTTGACTCCTGATATTTTGAAAAGAAGCTGATGAAAATTAAAGTAAAAAAAAAAAATCACTACAAAATCTATAAACGAAGATAAAATGACTACTTCTTAACACTTCACCAACAAATCATGTCCATTAGCAGATCTTAGAATGTTTGGTTTAAGCAAAGAAAAGAAAACAAAATTCCCAAGTCAAAACTGCTTTTTATAATCTGAACTAAGACTCCACCTCTCAAATGTGATCTCTACCAAAACATTTGGCAGCCTATGGTTTTTAGTGGCTTCAGGCAACATAAATCAATAAAAGAGTCCCATCTAACAATCAAATTGTAGCCAAAGATCGATGTAGCCTGAAGTGAATTCTGATTCAATGCTGGTACACTGAAGAAAATTTTCTATTCACTATAAAAGCAGAAAAATCCTTGGATTTCCCAAATGTTTTCTCATTCTTGAAATTATCTTTCTTCAGTATATATTTCCTAGGGAATACAGTTCAAAATTCTGTTACAAGAAAACTTAGCCTAAATCTGAAGACAGAGGGCATAAATTAAAATATAAATCTACTGCATGCTAAGTTGCTTCAATATTATCTGACTCTTTGTGACCCTGTGGGCTGTAGCCCACCAGGCTCCTTTGTCCATGGGATTGTCCAGTTAAGAATACTTTTAAGTTGCTGTGCCCTCATCCAGGAGATCTTCCAAACTCAAGGTTCAAATTTGTGTCTCTTATGTCTCTTGCATTGGTGGGCAGGTTCTTTACCACTAGCAGGACCTGGGAAGCCCCATAATCTGCTAGCTTAGGAATTAAAGTTAAGGGTCAATAAAAATTGCATCTCAGTGAAACTGTTTACAGATTGTTTTATTTTGACCACTCAGATATTTGATAATAAAGGCTGCTCCTTTTTATTTCCTTATTATACATGTCAGTTCAGTTCAGTTCAGTCACTCAGTCATGTCCAACTCTTTGCAACCCCATGAACCACAGCATGCCAGGCCTCCCTGTCCATCACCAGCTCTGGAAGTTCACCCAAATTCATGTGCACTGAGTTGGTGATGCCATCCAACCATCTCATCTTCTGTTGTCCCCTTTTCCTCCTGCCTCCGATCCCTCCCAACATCAGGGTCTTTTCCAATGAGACAGCTCTTCTCTTGAGGTGGCCAAAATATTGGAGTTTCAGCTTAAACATCAGTCCTTCCAATGAGCACCCAGGACTGGTCTCCTTTAGGATGGACTGGTTGGATCTCCCTACAGACAAAGGAACTCTCAAGAGTCTTCTCCAACACCACAGTTCAAAAGCATCAATTCTTTGGCGCTCAGCTGTCTTCACAGTCCATCCATACATGACCACTGGAAAAACCATAGACTAGTCTAGATGGACCTTTGTAGGCAAAGTAATATGTCTGCTTTTGAATATGCTATCTAGGTTGATTATAACTTTCTTACAGTTTATTACAAATATTTAGAAAATGTGAATATCCAGAAAAGACAGTAAATGGAAAAAATCAAGTAGCTCCCATTCAGATTACCAATAGTGATGTTTTAGTGCAAATAACTCTTTTATTATGTATGTTTACACACATACATTTTCAGAAAAATGAGATTGCATACAATATTCTCTTTGTTAGACCAATTTTTAACTTAATAGTGAATGAAATACAATTTTCTAAACCATTAAGTATTTTTGAGGCATCACATTAAATGACTATATTATATAGATTTTAGCTTATTAAATCACTCTCATTTCCTTGGAAATTCAGTAGCTTCAATTTTTGATTCATTAAGTAAAAAAGATTGTGCTGCCATTTCTTTATTATATTTATTGAGTTTTTAAAATATTCCAGTTTTAAGCTATCTTTATTTTTTCTAAACTACAAACCCTGAACCTCATTGAAATAAAAATATTCCTGTGACACAGAGAAATAAGACACAAAGCATTTTAGAGATGAATCTATACTCCAGTTTCAGAAAGTACATGAATAAGCAATTTGCATCAACTTGTCCAAATAGCTAAGAGTGAAAGCAATTCTCTCTAAATTTCTCACATTGGAAAGGAAAAATAGGAAGTTTAGGAAGGAAAAGCAGATAACACTGTTATGAATTTACAAGATACATAGCTCAGTACAGCTGTTTTTATTGAGCATTAATTGATTGATAATTTTGAATGAGACAATAAAGAGAAATCAGTTCAGTTCAGTTCAGTCACTCAGTCATGTCCGACTCTTTGCGACCCCATGAATCGCACTCAGTACGCCAGGCCTCCCTGTCCAGCACCAACTCCCAGAGTTCACTCAGACTCAGGTCCATTGAGTCCGTGATGCCATTCAGCCATCTCATTCTCTGTCGCCCCCTTCTCCTCCTGCCCCCAATCCCTCCCAGCATCAGTCTTTTCCAGTGAGTCAACTCTTCGCATGAGGTGGCCAAAGTACTGGAGTTTCAGCTTTAGCATCATTCCTTCCAAAGAAATCCCAGGGTTGATCTTCTTCAGAATGGACTGGTTGGATCTCCCTGCAGTCCAAGGGACTCTCAAGAGTCTTCTCCAACACCACAGTTCAAAAGCATCAATTCTTCGGTGCTCAGCCTTCTTTACAGTCCAACTCTTACATCCATACATGACCACAGGAAAAACCATAGCCTTGACTAGACAGAACTTTGTTTGCAAAGTAATTATCTGCTTATGAATATGATATCTAGGTGGGTCATAACTTTCTTCCAAGGAGTAAGCATCTTTTAATTTTATGGCTGCAATCCTCATCTACAGTGATTTTGGAGCCCCCCAAAATAAAGTCTGACACTGTTTCTACTGTTTCCCCATCTGTTTCCTATGAAGTGGTGGGTCAGGATGCCATGATCTTCATTTTCTGAATGCTGAGCTTTAAGCCAACTTTTTCACTCTCCTCTTTTACTTTCATCAAGAGGCTTATTATTTCCTCTTCACATTTTGCCATAAGGGTGATGTCATCTGCATATCTGAGGTTATTGATATTTCTCCTGGCAATATTGACTCCAGCTTGTGCTTCTTCCCATCCAGCATTTCTCATGATGTACTCTGCATAGAAGTTAAATAAGCAGGGTGACAATATACAGCCTTGACATATTCCTTTTCCTATTTGGAACCAGTCTGTTTTTCCATGTCCAGTTCTAACTGTTGCTTCCTCACCTGCATACAGATTTCTCAAAAGGCAGGTCAGGTGGCCTGGTATTCCCATCTGTTTCAGAATTTTCCACAGTTTACTGTGATCCACACAGTCAAAGGCTTTGGCATAGTCAATAAAGCAGAAATAAATGTTTCTCTGGAACTCTCTTCCTTTTTCCATGATCCACCAGATGTTGGCAATTTGATCTTGGGTTCCTCTGCCTTTTCTAAAACCAGCTTAAACATCAGGAAGTTCACAGTTCATATATTGCTGAAGCCTGGCTTGGAGAATTTTGAGCATTACTGTCACTCTTGGCAAGTTGACCTTTCTCCTCATGATTAGAAGACAGTTAGTGCACTTTGGTGAGTTATAAGGGACAGAAAAGTGAAAAGCTTTCCCTTTTTGATATATTGATGTGTGCATATGTGTGTGTATGTGTATGTAAACAATGAATGTCTTATTCAGAACACCTTCCTGTATATTGTACTGGTCAAAACTTGGTCATGGATCCAAAGAAAATAAATCACCATGACTAGGAGTGATCATTCATGAAATAACTGTGTCTTTTGTAAAAGCCATCCCCTTCCTTCAGTCAAGGCCTCTTCCTACCCTTTCCTCTTACCTAAAATGTTGTATGAAGTAGGCAATTATTTGTAACACAGAAGAAGCAATAAATTGTTTCTCATTGTAGAGTTACACAGTCTAATCTTCCTTTTTAATAATTACTCTAGCTACTCTGTGGAAATGATCTGTCAAGGGTCTAGATCAAAGAGGACAGCAATTTAGAAAATTCTAAGTACCTCTGGGAAGAGAAAGAAATGACAAGGCTCTGTGGATTACAGTCACAATGGTGCAAGGTATGAAGGAGACTATTTCTGACCATGTTGATATACTGTAATCAATCTTAAGGTCATCAACTTGGAGAGAATCTGTTGTGTACTCAAAGACACACTCTAGCATGCCTTGCTCCCAACTTGTGAATACCACAGTTTAACTTCACTGAGATTTTTGTAATCTTCCTAACCTCAATTCCTATGGTGTGAACTATTAAGACCATCTCTGAGCCAACCACTGAAGTCTTTTGAACAGTGTGCTCTCTCAAAACCACACTTGACTTTGAAGAATTTGCCCTCCATGTCTCTGTAACCAGTGCATGGGTATAAATTTCACACCAGGAACAGAAGTTCTATGAATGAAAATCTTTACAGCATTATTTAACTGCTTTTTTTTTTTTTTCCTGTTCTGCTGGCACCATTGAAAAATCCTCTTTGCCAACACAGTATGAACAGCCTTCACAGAAACGGCCTGAACAGAAACTTCTCTTTCACTTCTCAGATGAAAGGCAGATGTTATCACATCAAAGGGCTTTTGCTTAAACTAAACCCTTATCTCTGTAACATTTGCTGTGTTCCAGAGACAACATCTGGAGGGCACAGTATAAGAATAGTTTACAATACTTTTACAAAACTTGCAAAACTCCCAAAAGTGCCACGCACAATGTCAAAATTTGGAAAACCCCTAGATTTTTCTTATCTTTTCTTCTTTCACCTTGATGTCTGCCAAAGGCTGCTGCTGCTGCTGCTGCCAAGTCACTTCAGTCGTGTCCAGCTCTGTGCAGCCCCAAAGATGGCAGCCCACCAGGCTCCACCATCCCTGGGATTCTTCAGGCAAGAACACTGGAGTGGGTTGCCATTTCCTTCTCCAATGCATGAAAGTGAAAAGTGAAGGTGAAGTTGTATTTGAATCTTCGTGATCCCAAGGACTGCAGCCCACCAGGCTCCTCCATCCATGGGGTTTTCCAGGCAAGAGTATTGCAGTGGGTTGCCATTGCCTTCTCTACTGCCAAAGGCTACTTTCACTAATTCTTCATCTGTACTGGATCACACCCAACCCTCAGTTTTAGCTGCTGATTTGGATCTGATTATATTGTTAAATTATAAAATCCAGGGTCAGCAAGGGTGAGAAGGGTGTTTTTTTCTCACTGTTTTGTTTATTTCCATTTTTGTGGATAAGGCCTAGTCTGAGAACTTTGCATTAAAACAATCAAACAAAAACTTACCTACCTGATAGAATTTACCTCATTCAGCTTATTCATCATCTCAGATACTTAGGCTCTGCTGCCAAATTACAGTCAGGTGACAAGATACCTGTTGACAGACTTACCTGCTTCACGTTATCGATCTATTTGTGTGAATCTTTAAAGATTCCTGTGCTTTGATTTGTGATTTTCAATTAGCACTCTTCTCTGAAAACATATTTTTAAGCAGTGGGCCTTTTAATGTCAAATGTTTTATCCTTGCAAGATATTGCTCTTTTTGAACGAAACTTTTTCCTTGCTTTTCATGTGGATGTGGCTTTAAAATGCTTGCCCATCTCTAGATTTTCTTTGAAATCTCAAATATTCAGTCCATGTCTTAAGAAGCCACAGTAAATATATTTTCTTAGCCCCAAATCAGAACTCACTCTGACAGTTGCTGTGAGTGATTGTCAGACTGTCCTAGAAAGTCTAACATAAATAACTACCACAGTCAATGGGGCCATTCCCCTTTCCACTCAGGATCCAAGTTAGACAAAACCGCTCCACAGTATAAGCCCTCTTCTTGCCAGGAAAATAATTCTAGTTAGGAAATTTTAAAAGCAAACAAAAAACCCACAATGTTTCTTTTCCTGGCAAGAAGAGCATTTCAAAAATGTTAGAAATATTTCTCTTAGTATTGTATGAAATATTATTGTTGGGTGATATTATCATGGGAAAGATTAAGACCTCAAGATTGACAAGCTACACATCTTAATTCTATTCAAGGTTCTTTATTGTATGGGGTGAAAGTAGAAATGAAAGCACTCCATGCTTGCTTCAAAGAAATAAACTCATCCAATATCTTTTTGTGTGATAGCAAAATGTAGTCATTTTATCAAATATTGTATTCCACTGCTCAACAAGAGCATGTGGAAGTAGATTTTTATTGTATATGAATAACAAATGAACTATACTGCCAGAAAATTTGTTTTGAAATGGGGATGTTTTTGTTGTTGTTTTATTTCTTTAAGCTCAAGCTCAGGTTTTGAGACCACCAGGTATACTATATGGCTGCAATTTCAAAGTAACTCATGGTAGTTGAACACTGTGTTTACATATGAAACAGATTAAAATCATGGTAGTTATACAAAAAGACAAGGCCAGCAAAATAATAAAACTGAATGCCTTTGTCTTCTAGAGTGCATAACAGACAGGGTAGGAATCAATAACCATCTCAGACAGAGCTGCCTTCCCAGGTTCCTCTTCATTTTTTCTTGAGTTGAGTTTATGATCATAATCTGAGACCAATCAGAAATCTCAGAATAAATTATCTAGCCATAAGAGAACTCTTTTGAACAACAAATGCTACTCCTTACACTAAGGTTTATAATGGTCTAGGAGAAAAAAGCAAAGAAAATAAGAGAAATGAATGAGGAAGAATGTTTTGCACTCTGAAATATCTTCAAGAATTTTAACATGGGCCTCCCTGGTGGCTCAGGGGTAAAGAATCCTCCTGCCAGTGCAGGAGTCAGGGGTTAGATCCTTGATACTGGAGGATCCTACATGTCATGGAACAACTAAACTTGTGTGTCACAACTGTTGAGCCTGTGTTCTAAACCCTCAGAGCCACTCACACACTGCAGCTACTGAAATCTGCACATTCTAGAGCCTGTGAGACACATTCACAAGAGAAGCCACCACACTGAAAAGCCCACACACTGCAAATATAGAGTAGCCCCCAATCGCTGCAACTAGAGAAAAGCCTGGGTAGCAACCAAGACCCAACACAGACAAAAATATAAACAGATAATAAAAAAAAAATTAATGCCAGCTCAGAAAATGCCATACCTATTATGGATTTGTACCCCTAGAATCCATGCACTGAAGTCAAACTCCTAGTATCTTAGAGTGTGTCTCAATCTGGAGATTTGGAGATAAGTTCTTTGAAGAGGTGATAAAGATTAAATCAGGTCGTGGGGTAAAGCCTTAATCCTACAGGAATGATGTCCTTATAAGAATGTTTATAGTAGCCTATTCAGAATTACCAAATTTAGAAACAAAAAGGATATTCTTCAGCAAGATAATGGTTAAGCAAGAGGCACTACTTTCATATAATGAAATACTATTGTGCTACCAAAAGGAATGAGCTAAAAAGCAATGTGAAACAAAACTATACAGACAGCAGAGAAATCAATGGTTTCTGGAGATTTGTGAGAGAGTGGCTTGAAAAAGCAAATAAGAGAGGACTTTTAAGTAAGATTTTCTTTATAATGCAGTAATGGTGGGTACGTGACACTATGCATTTATTAAAAATTTCTAGAATTTAATGCACAAAGACAGATAAAGCATATGCAAATTAAAAATAAGACCTTGTAGAATTCCAGGATAGAAGGCATACTGTAACAGACAAAATTAACCTTGTTATGGATGTGTGAAATCATCCCTCTCTAAAGAATGAAGGAAAAAATGCTGACCTAAGGACAATCAGAAAGAAGTGGAGTATCTAAAATGAAAGGACAAAGGAATTGCACTTAAGCATTGCAATTGTTGATAAGGTTATTTCCCATGAGGGTACAGATTAGTAGTTCTAATACTATATTAGGTTATTATTAGAATTGAACAACTAAGTGGATCTCAAATGCTTAAGTGGGTGGAAACAGGCTTCTTGTGTTGAAGTTGAAGGTTAGTGATAAGCAAGGAAGAAGGCTATCATGAATCATGTAATAACAGGTTAGAGTTAGAGACATCAGTGTAAGCTCATGTTTGTCGTAACACAGATACATATGGTTATGTATAGAAATATTTATAGAACTGTATGTAAACTGATTGACTATCAGCTAAATGAGACTAGTATCAGTGACATCCCAATAGCAATAAACTCCCCCAATACCCATATTGTGGATCATATCCCATTCACCAATAAAAGAAACTGGGAATCTTTAGAGAAATGACCAAATTTGGTATTGAGACAGAGACTAAATAAAATGAGCCTGTAACTTCTAGCAGCCCTAAAATAAGAAAGTGACTAAAAAAAGTAAATCCCACAATGGTGTGCATATAATAAAGTGACACAGTAGCTAACTAAAACAATTTTCACAGGCCACAGCTGGAACAATTTGAGCAACTTGATTAAGAAAAGACTATTTCCCAAAAGTATGTTTGGGCCTATTGCCCAAAGTATAAAACAAATGTCCATGAATTCATACTATATAAGTAAATAAATCCATAGCTATGTAAACAAATGAATGAATAGATGATAGATAAAGAGAAAAAAGTTAACTCTCCTGTGCAGAAAAATATTAAATACTGTATGTAGATACACTTCCATAAAGGAAGTGGGCATAAGTCTCCACACCATAATGATGGGATTCTGGCTGCTTAGAATTAATTAGGATTAAAATAGTTAAGACCACTCCTTGGAAACTTTTATTATGTGCCATATAACTTGGTCAGATGGCATGCATCCCCTTGAGATCTTCCAGGCAAAATTTGGGACACCTTCATTCACAATGTCTTACCATCATATCATTGACAAGCCATACTGTGGTTAGTAACTCAGTCACGTCCAACTCTTTGTGACACCATGAATTGTAGCCCACCAGGCTCCTCTGTCTATGAGGATCCTCCAGGCAACCTACTGTTTAGCATAGAAAATTCTCAATATTCTGCACTAACCTATCTGGGAAACAATCTGAAAAGGAATGGATATATGTAAATGTATAATTGAATCACTTCTTGAAAGTGAAAGTGAAAAGTACTTAGGTGTATCTTAAGCTATCACCTTTGTAAGATACGTGTATTTTAATATAAATTAAAAATTAATTTATAAAAGCAGAAAAAAGAGGAATACAAGAGTGGATTGCCATGCCCTCCTCCAGGGGACAATCTCAATCAAGGGATTGAACCCAGGACTCCCGCATTGCAGGCTGATTCGTTACCACATGAACTACCAGAGACACCCAAGAACACTGGAGTGGATAGCTTATGCCTTCTTCAGGGGAATTTCCTGCCCCAAGAATTGAACCAAGGTCTCCTGTATTGCAGGTAGATTCTTTATCACCTGAGATACCAGAGAAGACCATCATATGACATCAGTCAGCTTAGTTCAGTCACTCAGTCATGTCCAAATCTTCATGACCCCATGGACTGCAGCACTCTGGGCCTCCCTGTCCATCTAACTCCCAGAGTTTACTCAAACTGGCCATTGAGTCAGTAATGCCATCCAATTGTCTCATCCTCTGTTGACCCTTTCTACTCCTGCTTTCAACCTTTTTCAGAACCAGGATCTTTTCAGATGAGTAGCTCTTCACATCAGGTGGCCAAAGTATTGGAGTTTCAGCTTCAGCATCAGGTCTTCCAATGAATATGCAGGACTGATTTCCTTTAGGATTGACTGGTTGGATCTCCTTGCAGTCTAAGGAACTCTCAAAAGTTTTCTCCACTATCACAGTTCTAAAGCATCACTTTTTCAGCACTCAGCTTTCTTCATAATCCAACTCTCACATCCATACGTGGCTATCAGAAAAACCAAAGATTTGACTAGATGGACCTTTGTTGGCAAGGTAATGTCTCTGCTTTTTAATATGCTATCTAGTTTGGTCATAGCTTTCCTTCCAAGTGAAGGGTTAATGTGGACACTATGGGGAAAGTGGAGATATGCATGCAAGCGGGTCTTTCTGCTCAAGGCTGAATGTGCTGGCAAGCAAGGCGTTCTGCCAAGGAGTCTGGACACAACCTTGAGTTTAATGGTCCATTGTTAATGAGGGAGCATTCCTTTCTTTTTATCTTTATACCAAATAGGTATATTCAAGATCTTCTTATCCTCTTTTATCCCTTGAAAATGCAACTCTGATGCTGATAGATTTCCCCTGCTCCAAACATTCAAAAATTTAGGGTAAGTAAAGTTTTATTCAGAATGTCTTTAGGTTTCATAAATCTCTCCTGTCCAGCACATTCAGCCTTGAGCAGAGAGATCCACTTGCATGCTTATCTCCACTTTCCCCATAGAGGTGTCTGCATTAACCCTTCAACAAGGAGTAAGTGTCTTTTAATTTCATGGCTGCACTCACCATCTGCAGTAATTTTGGAGCTCCCCAAAATAATGTCACTCCTTCCACTGTTTCCCCATCTATTTCCCATGAAGTGATGGGACCAGATGCCATGATCTTAGTTTTCTGAATGTTGAGCTTTAAGCCAACTTTTTCACTCTCCTCTTTCATTTTCATCAAGAGGCTCTTTAGTTCTTCACTTTCTGCCATAAGGGTGATGTCATCTGCATATCTGAGGTTATTGATATTTCTCCTGACAATCTTTATTTTAGTTTGTGCTTCATCCAGACTGGCATTTCTCATGATAATACTCTACATACAAGTTAATAAGCAGGATGACAATATACAGCCTTGACCTACTCTGTTACCAGTTGGAACCAGTCTGTTATTCCATGTCTAGTTCTAACTGTTGCTTCTTGACCTACATACAGATTTCTCAGTAGGCAGGTCAGGTGGTCTAGTATTCCCATCTTTTGAAAAACTTTCCACAGTTTGTCATGATCCACATAGTCAAAGGCTTTGGCATAGTCAATAAAGCAGAAATAGATGTTTTTCTGGAACTCGCTTGCTTTTTCGATGATCTAGCAGATGTTGGTAATTTGATCTCTGGTTCCTTTGCCTTTCCTAAAACCAGCTTGAAAATCTGGAAATTCACTGTTCACAAAGTGTTGACCCTGGCTTGGGGAATTTTGAGCATTACTTTACTAGTGTGTAAGATGAGTGCACTTGTTTGATAGTCTGAGCATTCTTTGGCATTGTGTTTCTTTGAGGTTGGAATGAAAATTGACGTTTTCCAGTTCTGTGGCCACTGCTGAGTTTCCAAAATTTGCTGGCATATTGAGTGCAGCACTTTCACTGAATCATCTTTAGGATTTGAAATAGCTCAACTGGAATTCCATCACCTCCACTAGATTTGTTCATAATGATGATTCCCAAGGCCCACTCGACATCACATTCCAAGATGTCTGGCTCTAGGTGAGTGATTATACCACTGTGATTATCTGGGTCATGAAGATCATTTCTGTATAATTCTTCTGTGTATTCTTGCTACCTCTTCTTAATATTTCTGCTTCTGTTAGGTCCATACTATCTCTGTTCTTTATTGAGCCCATCTTTGCATGAAATATTTCCTTGGTATCTCTAAATTTCTTGAAGAGATCTCTACTCTTTTCCAATCTATAATTTTCATGTGACATACTGCAATTAAAATATTATTTTTAACTGTTGTCAATTATATAATATTAAGTGACTTCAGAAAGGGTATTTTTCACTTATAACATTTTTAGTCAAACTTTACAACTTTTATAAACACATACTTTTTTCCTCAGCTGTTTGATGTGCATAGCCAGAATTAACAAAATCCCCTTTTTTATATTCTTTGTGTGTTGTTGCTATAAGTAATCTTCTTTTACATATGAAATTTGATCTTACATTCAGGTGGAGAAACTGGGGATATAAATTATGTTGTGTTCTTGGAAAAATCTTTTTTGGGAATTCAAAAGTAGATATAAGCTGTAAATCTTTGTAACATATCAGTAAAGATGATCCATTCATTTACTGTTCTAGCTCATTAATTCTCAAAGACTGGTATTATTCAGAGCATGCCCAGAATTTTAGGGAAGTTAAATAACTAAATCAGGAATATTTTAGAGAGATTATCAGAGAAAAAACTGGTAAGTCCTCCCCAGAAAGAAAGGTCAGCATGCAAAAATTATATGTTCATAGAACAGTGTTCATGAAGTGCTTTCTAGGAAATGAGTATGATGAGATGATTGTGGTGGTAATAATGTTCTCAATCAGAAAAGATAATCAGCTCCAAGGCAAGGGTTATTATTATTTTTAGCTTATTCTTTATTTAGCTATAGTTGATACATATATTGTACAAGTTTTAAATGACTTGATACATTTATGTCAGTTCAGTTCAGCTCAGATTCAGAGCAGAATTGTACTTCTCACAGTTTTGGAGATTGGTGATTTGAGGCTAGGGTGTCTACATGCATGTTGGGTTCTGGGAGAGCCCTCATATGAAGTGTAGACTTTTGGATGTGGCCTCACATGATTGAAGGGGTTCAGTTCAGTTCAGTTCAGTTCAGTCACCCAGTTGTGCCTGACTCTTTGTGACCCCATGAATTGCAGCAGGCCAGGCCTCCTTGTCCATCATCAACACCCGTGGTTCACCTAAACTCTTGTCCATCGAGTTGGTGATGCCATCCAGCCATCTCATCCTCTGTCGTCCCCTTCTCCTTCTGCCCCCAATCCCTCCCAGCATCAGCGTCTTTCCCAGTGAGTCAACTCTTCACTTAAAGTGGCCAAAGTATTGGAGCTTCAGCTTTAGCATCAGTCCTTCCAAAGAACACCCAGGACTGATCTCTTTTAGCGTGGACTGGTTGGAACTGGTTGGACTGGTTGGAACTCCTGGCAGTCTAAGAGACT
>SJYC01073749.1:0-18447 GCA_006408675.1 Madoqua kirkii
TGGGTTTCTTCTGTTTATCCAAGAATTTTCTGGTCAATTGGGGGTTATATTCAGTAATAATGACAGGCACATTTTGTTTTTTCTTATAGCCTCAGATTTTACAAAGTAAAAGAAAGAAAAAAGTACCTTTGATGACCAGGGCAATAACAAAACTTGATCTCTGAGAAATTTTTTTTTTATACAGCATGTGCTCTTTAACAATAATAGGCATAGGGAGAGATTTTATTAAATAAGAACTGAGATTATAACTCAAGATAAACAACTCAAACTTTATAATTTGTTGTCAGGCCTGTCATGCATTACACCAGAATAAGTCCATTGACTTATTTTTGTTATTTGTATAATGATAGCAAGAAGATACTCTAGACAGTGAATTCTGGAGTCATTACTGCAATTCTGATAAGAAATAGGAATCTTTTCTTCTGACTTTGGTCTTAGACCTTCACCAGAGGCATGCTGTAATCATCTCTGCATGCATCACCTATTGTGTCTTATTACTGCATAATAATAGGAAGTAACAACTGAACAGTATGATGAGTTAATTAGAGTTTTGAGGAGTTCAGCTAATACAATCTGCTTTGTCACCTGGAATGACACTTGCCTCTGGGGCCAAAATTTGAAGACACATGTATTACAACTTACATTGATTCAGATTTTGTTTACTGTCAGAGTTGCAGAGTTCAGCAACCTGATCTGCATCATTTAAAAATTATTTTCTTTCAGATATGAACGTATGAAATTGTTTCATACATGAAAGTGTTTATATAATTTCAAATAAAGCTAGAAAATAAATTCAAGTATGCTAATATGTCTATATTCCCTCTTTAGCTGAATCATGTAAAATATGTTAAAATTATTTAATAGGAGACAAATTGCACTATTAGAGCCAATAAGTAGAACATGTTCGGCACTTAAATCTTACTACCAACTTATTTAAATTTTGTTGCATTTCTGTGTTTTAAAAAAGATAATTTGTAAGGTATGACTAACATGCTGGTAAAATCATTATAACAAGTACTCAAATTCTGACACTTTAAATGAAAATATTATCACCAGAAAGGAATAAAAGAAGAGAAATGAGTCAGTCTCTAGTTCCTGTGGGTTTCGGCACCTTTTTAAAATTATCTGTTCCCAACATCCTGGAATGTGAAGGCAGATAACCCTTAAGAAGCATCACTATGAACAAGGCTAGAATTCCAGTTGAGCTATTTCAAATGCTAAAAAATAGTGCTGTGAAAGTGCTGCACTCAATATGTCAGCAAAGTTGGAAAACTCAGCAGTGGCCACAGGATTGAAAAAGATCTGTTTTCATTCTATTCCCAAAGAAAGGCAGTACCAAAGAATGTTCAAACTACAGCACAATTGCACTCATCTCACACGCTAGCTAAGTAATGCTCAAAATTCTCCAAGTCAGACTGAAACAGTACATGAGCAGTGAACTTCCAGATGTTCAAGTTGGATTTAGAAAAGGCAGGGGAACCAGAGATCAAATTGCCAACATCTGTTGAATCATATACAAAGCAAGAGAGTTCCAGAAAAACATCTACTTCTGCTTTATTGTCTACGCCAGTTCATCCTAAAGGAAATCAGTCCCGAATATTCACTGGAAGGGCTGATGGTAAAGCTGAAACTTAATACTCTGGCCACCTGATGTGAAGAACTGACATATTTTAAAAGACCCTGATGCTGGGAAAGATTGAAAGCAGGAGGAGAAGGGGACAACAGAGGATGAGATGTTTTGATGGTGTCATCGACTCAATGGACATGAGTTTGAATAAACTCTGGGAGTTGATGATGGACCGAGAAGCCTGGAGTGCTGCAGTCCATAGGGTCACAAAGAGTCAGACACAACTGAGCTACTGAACTGGACTGAATTGAACTTCATTAATGGTAATAGCCTACCCCTATCCTTAACCCAATCATTCTGAACAAAGTTCCAGCTCGCTTCCTCCTTCAAAATGGACTGGGCTACAGATATTGGCCTATTCTAAGTTGGAAAAATCATTATTTGATACCCAGGTGTTTGGAACAAAATGAGGTAGAGGAGAGAGTCAAGGGGAGAGAGAAAAGGGGAGACAGAAAGCTGGAAAAAAAAAAATGAGCCAGTTCCACTGAGCAGCAAAACAGAGGGAAACAACATACAGAATGAGAGAATGAGCACAGGACAAGAGAAGCAGAAACAAAGAAGGAGGTTAGCACATCACGGTTCCCTATCAGCCTTTTAGTTCCCTATCCCAGTCTTCCCTTATTCCTGGATGGACACTGACAACCCTGTGAGAGATTTCTGACTTATCTTTGGAAATTGACATCTTTATTTTGTTCAAGCTAATTTCTCCAACCAGCAAGTAGAAATTTATGTAAACCGCCAAAATTCTCCATATAATATAGTAATAGCTACACATTTCTACAGATGATATAAACACAGAATAGATACTTAAAAGGGAATCTGTGTATGTTCTAGGTTGGTTTCAGCACAGAGGGTGAAGAAACTTTCAAACCTTCTTCACCAAAGTAACAAAATACTAGGCAATTTATAACAATTGAGTATTTTAACAATGAAGGGAATTTGATGAGTTTTTCAAAGAGTGGATATTTTGATGATGTAATTGAAGATTAGTTATCCATTATAATAATTATAATGAATCAGTAACTTCATTTCACAACATATTTAGATATATTTTATTCAAGACTGATTAAGAAGGAACGTAGTGACCTTTTTCTTCCTTTTCTTTTGGCCACTTGTTTTGAGAATATAAAACACAGATTCTGCCTTTTCACTTCCTTACGTTATAAAATCACTTCACTTATAGCTTTACATTAGTTTACCCTTATTCTGTCAATCACCTCAATTTTCCTCATACACAGCCATAATTATGGTGAAATAATTATTAGTTCTACTGATAATCATAAGGCACTTTCGGCATCAAAGCCATCAAGGAAATCAAAATGAGTATTTTAACAATGAAGGGAATTTGATGAGTTTTTCAAAGAGTGGATATTTTGATGATGTAATTGAAGATTAGTTATCCATTATAATAATTATAATGAATCAGTAACTTCATTTCACAACATATTTAGATATATTTTATTCAAGACTGATTAAGAAGGAACGTAGTGACCTTTTTCTTCCTTTTCTTTTGGCCACTTGTTTTGAGAATATAAAACACAGATTCTGCCTTTTCACTTCCTTACGTTATAAAATCACTTCACTTATAGCTTTACATTAGTTTACCCTTATTCTGTCAATCACCTCAATTTTCCTCATACACAGCCATAATTATGGTGAAATAATTATTAGTTCTACTGATAATCATAAGGCACTTTCGGCATCAAAGCCATCAAGGAAATCAAATTAGAGTGTGATAACAAACATGACTTTTCTTTCTTCTTACTATTACTTTTCAACAATGGATCTTTGCTGCCAGATAGATGGTAAAATATGCAAACTAGAAAAAATGACAAAAAGGGGACAGCAGTAAAGTGTGTGTGCATGTGTTTCAGGGAGAAAAAAAAGAGATAAAAGCAGATAGCAATTAAAACTAATAAAGAATGCCAAACAAGAAAAAACATAGGAACACAAAGGCACACTAGAGAGTGACCCCATGTATAAATATTACGAAGGCCAGCAACTGGCCTTGAATGACAGAACATTCAAATAAATTTGTGCTTCGGGAAATACACTCTTTCTAGGTATGAGTTTGGGATAAAACATTTAGTTAATTTTAACCACATCATTTAGTTGAAGCATTAGTATAATTTCAAGTGATTAACTAAATCATGTATTTGAAATTATTCATATACATTAATTATAAAATTAAAGTGCATATTGTTTAAAGAGTTTCATTGAATGTGAACTCTTTAAAACAAACAAAGAAAAAATCATTTCTCCCTATTAACTATGCAAAATAAATGTAAATTACATCTTTCATGCTCTTTATAAGTATCATGACTTTACTGGTCATCAGTTTTATCCTTTTACACTAATATCATACAGTTATAACTTTATCCTAGGACAGCCCTTAACCTATGACACTGATTTAAATGTATTCATGAGTGCTTTTGTAGTGATACAATACCTGTGGGTATAACACTAACATTAAACCGCAGGTCTAGAAATTGGTATTTTGATTGAATAGTAATTTAGTCCAAGTTTAGATGCACAGAATCCAGTATTTAAGTATAATATTGGCTTTCAACTGAAGGCAAAATATTCTAAATATGTTACCTAAGAATAACAAATGACATAAAATGAATTACATTGTACTGCTTAGCATATTAAACAAATGGCAAGATGCCAAATGCCCAACCTCTGGTGTAGCAAAATATGGTATGCCTTCCAGAGGGTGTGCTGATTGCACTTGCTAGAAAATTTAAAGGCACTCTGGAACCCATATTCCCACATATTACACCCTTGAGGACACTGTGGTAGAGTAAAAGCATGGAAAATGAGAATCTTCCTTCCTACTTAGATAAGAATGATGAATCCAGTGAGAAAAGTAAGGCTGTTAAAAAGATGTGGGAAGTGATCTCACACCCTCAAAGCTCTTTACTATTTCTGCAAGGAGCTCTGGGGAATACATTGGTGGAAGCTCCAAATCATCTTCCCACTGTGAATCTATGGGGAAATGCCAGATGATTCTGTGGACTACAAAAGAACCTTCTCTTAGTCTCATTGAAGAAGAAGTGTGGAATCTTATTTTACATATTTTGGAACTGATCATTGCTCTGGTTGTTACCTGAGGCTTCAGCAACATGGGTGGTTTACTAAGAGAGAGTCTTTCCACAGTGGGCTTCCCACGTGGCTACAGTGGTAAAGAACCTGCCTGCCAATACAGAAGACATAAGAGACACAGGTTCAATCTCTGAGTCGGAAAGATCCCCTGGAGGAGTTCCTGGCAACCCACTCCAGTAATTTTGCCTGGAATCCCATAGACAGAGGAACCTGGCAGGCTACAGTCCCTAGGTTGCAAAGAGTTGGACAGGACTAAAGCCACTTAGCATACATTCATGCATGCCTACCGGATCTTAGACAGGTAGGTGTTACAGACGATCTATTAAAAAAGAGAAACTGAAAATGTGAGAGGTAGAAAATACATAGAATTAATCATTAATCTTCAGAAGAGAGGTGCTCAAAAATGCAGAACAAGTCAAGATAACAGAGAATTGTAAAATGGAAGGAAGAAGGAAAAGAAGAAAGATATTTCAATGATAACAATAGAGCTTATTAATTTCCTTCTTAAAATACCCCTTAATACTCAGCCATTAAAAAAAATACATTTGATTCAGTTCTAATGAGGTGCACGAAACTGGAACCTATTATACAGAGTGAAGTAAGCCAGAAAGAAAAATACTAATACAGTTTACTAATGCATATATATGGAATTTAGAAAGATGGTAACGATATGCGAGATAGCAGGGGAAACACAGATGTGGGGAACAGTCTTTTGGACTCTGTGGGAGAGGGAGAGGGTCGGATGACCTGGGAGAATGGCAATGAAACATGTATAATATCATATATGACACGAGTCATCAGCCCATGTTCAATGCATGATACTGGATGCTTGGAAATGGTGCACTGGGATGAACCAGAGGGATGATGGTACAGAGAGGGAGGATGGAGGGGGATTCAGGATGGGGAACATGTGTATACCTGTGGTTGTGGTTGATACATGTTAGTGTATGGCAAAACCAACATAATATTGCAAAGTAATTAATATCCAATTAAAATAAATAAATTCATATTTTTTAAAAAAATATCCCTTAAAAGCTGTATTACTTCAGTTCAGTTGCTCTGTCATGTCCAACTCTTTGAGACCACATGAATCGCAGCACGCCAGGCCTCCCTGTCCATCACCAACTTGCGAAGTTCACTCAGACTCATGTCCATCGAGTTGGTGATGCCATCCAGCCATCTCATCCTCTGTCATCCCCTTTCCCTCCTGCCCCCAATCCCTCCCAGCATCAAAGTCTTTTCCAACGAGTCAACTCTTTGCAAGAGGTGGCCAAAGTACTAAAATTTCAGCTTTAGCATCATTCCTTCCAAAGAAATCCTAGGGCTGGTCTCCTTCAGAATGGACTGGTTGGATCTCCTTGCAGTCCAAGGGACTCTCAAGAGTCTTCTCCAGCACCACAGTTCAAAAGCATCAATTCTTCGGTGCTCAGCCTTCTTCACAGTCCTCTCATATCCATACATGACCACAGGAAAAACCATAGCCTTGACTAGACGGACCTTTGTTGGCAAAGTAACGTCTCTGCTTTTGAATATGCTATCTAGGTTGGTCATAACTTTTCTTTCAAGGAGTAAGCATCTTTTAATTTCATGGCTGCAGTCACCATCTGCAGTGATTTTGAAGCCCCACAAATAAAGTCTGACACTGTTTTCACTGTTTCCTCATCTATTTCCCATGAAGTGAAGGGACCAGATGCCATGATTTTAGTTTTCTGAATGTTGAGTTTTAAGCCAACTTTTTTACTCTCCAACTTTTTACTTTCGCTTTCATCAAGAGGCTTTTAGTTTTTCTTCACTTTCTGCCATAAGAGTGGTGTCATCTGCATATCTGAGA
This sequence comes from Madoqua kirkii, assembly GCA_006408675.1. NCBI lineage: Eukaryota > Metazoa > Chordata > Mammalia > Artiodactyla > Bovidae > Madoqua > Madoqua kirkii. The sequence continues at coordinate 6,564 of SJYC01073749.1, forward strand.
TTATTGATTCCAGCTTGTGCTTCTTCCAGCCCAAACCTATATGCAGGTCAAGAGGCAACAGTTAGAACTGGACATGTAACAACACTGGTTCCTAATAGGAAAATGAGTAAATCAAGGTTGTATACTGTCACCCTGCTTATTTAACTTATTTAGCAGTAAGCTTGATCAAAAATTAAAATAATTATAATAATTAGAAATGTCTGAGAATGGCTAAAAGGAAAGTGAAACTGGTTAGTGGGCTTCTAAGCAAGCTACAATAGAGTCACATACTCAAGGTCACAGCCAACAGAGGCATAATATATGATCTAGAAAGGAATAATAATGATTGTTTCAACAATAGTCTACCATCTTGTAATCCAAATTCTCACTTATTTGAATCCAGTTAAGTTTAAACCCTCAGAAAGTACAGAGGATAGAATTAAATAATGGAATATGCTTAATTTTATTTTTATTGTTTCATTCATTTATTCAATTAATATTGTTGACAATCTACTATATACCAGTAAATACTGAGATTAGGGTAGATAGAATAGGCAGACTTCCTGCCTTTTGAAGTTTATATTCAGTCCAGTAAGAAAAACACTGTTCTGCTAATTAAAGGTGTGATAACTGTTTAAAATGAGAAAAAATAAAGAGAGAGCTTAATATAAAACTTTATAGCTATATTCTGCAATTTTACAACTGCATCAAATAAATATCATCAATTGTTTAGTATTGACAAATATTACAGCATTACTCCATTAGTATAACATCTTTGCATCAGGTAAGGAGACCAATCCCCATTGTACACACAAGGCCAACAAGCCACGTTACATGAGTCTTGCCTGACATAAGATAAAAATCAGAGAACTAGAGTCCATGGGCCAAATGTAGCCTTCTCTCTACTTTTGTGCAACCAACAGTCTGGGGATGATTTTCTTTTCTCCATTTTAAAATGACTGAAATGTATAATTTGAAGAATACTGTTTTACAATAACATGAAATATGTAAAATGTCAATCTGTATTCATAAATAAAGTTTTTAATACAACAGTTACCCTTCTTCTTTTACATATTTTCTGTGGTCACTTTCACTGTGAGTGGCAGATCTGAGCAGTTAGGAGAGAAAGCACATGGCCAACAAAGCCCAAAATATTGATAATCTGTTTTTTCCAGAAGAAAAGTTGTTTTTTTTTTTTCTGTACCAGGTAATAAAGGAAACAATCCTTATAATTTTCATGACACTTGAGTTGTACTGAATATTTAGTATATATGAGTCACTACCACTTACTTTTTGTATTACTAAATTAACCAATAAACACATTTTTGAGGAAGAGACTCCATTTTAGAAATGCAAGGTGGAAAAAATATGAGTTTATTTCAGGTCAAAATATGAGTTTGAGCAAGGATTTTAACCTCTGAAAATTGGCTCCAAAGCTTGTTTATTTCTACAATTTTATACTTATACTAGAACTAGACTTAGTTCCTCATGATTTTCAAGATCCCTTCAAACTGAAAATTGTGATAATTCTTTAATATGAACCTCAATCAATTTTATATAAGTGAGTCACAAATGTCAGACACCTGTTTTATAATTTGGATGCTAAAGTTGAACTCTGCTAGCTTTGTTTGCTGCTGTACTGTATGAAACTAAAATCTAATACAGTATCATAAAAGAATTTGCTTTTTGGTTCACATATTTCTACATCTTGGAGATTGTCCAAAATTTCTATGTCCATTCATTCTTCACTGACCATGGAAATGATTGTATTTAAAGATGTGTGGTATACTCATACCTTCGAATCATTCCAGACATTTTTGTTTATCTTTTTGTTGCCTGTAATCTACTAAAGAGCTTGGAACAAAGTACAAACTTAAATTGACATTTCTATTTTGACCTGACTAGCACTACTCAAGAAATGAGTCTTCATATTCAAGACTCACAGTCAAATAAAAGGTTAATAATTAAACACTACCAAGTTGGATTATTTGTGGTGCATACACTAGCAGAACAATTGGCAAGAAAATTAGCTTCAAATAATTTCACTGATTTTTCCCCTGAATTAGTTTAAGTGAAGGGAATAAGATGGAGGATTTAGGCAGCTTACTTTCAAATTTAATTGTATATTGCAAACCTCTAATCAGCACTGCCCTTTGGGAACTTTCAACAAAATGGACAAAAACAGCAAGAGAACATTCATCTAATACCCATGGGAGCTAATATAGCTTCCCCAAAATCTTTAATCCTGTTCCCAATAATAAGAGATAATAAATAAAAGTCCACTAACTCTGTTGAAGATATGCTTTATTTTAGCTTGTAAATGTTTCTTTCTGGGTTAGTAGCATCTTGATGAGAATAAAGTCTAAGTCTCTAGATGGGAATAGTACCGAAGGCCATTTCTTCAAAAGCCTCTTTCTTCAACTAATTTTTCATTTGTTACTCAACGTCTTTTCCTGTCATTTTCAAAATTATTAAAGTCCTGTACTTGTGTTTATTCTAATATTATTTGGTCATGCATGTGTATATGTATAAAGTCCATTCATCACTAAATTATAACATTTAAAAGCAAGAGTCAAATATTTCTTTTCTGGTTATTTGATGCTTATTTTAGTAGTATTAATTCTATAGTTTTTACATAACTGTGTTGGATAATGACATAATAAAATAAAGTTTTAAAAACTAATTTAATCTTGAAATTTTAATAAAAAAGCACAATGATTAAGATATTTGAGATATTCATGAAGGAACTCAATATCGACACATAATTGCTGTCTGTTATAACTACAAACATGGAGAAGGCAATGGCACCTCACTCCAGTACTCTTGCCTGGAAAATCCCATGGGTGGAGGAGACTGGTAGCTGCAGTCCATGGAGTCGCTAAGAGTTGGACATGACTGAGGGAATTCACTTTCACTTTTCACTTTCATGAATTGGGAAGGAAATGGCAACCCACTCCAGTGTTCTTGCCTGGAGAATCACAGGGATAGGGGAGCCTGGTGGGCTGCCATCTATGAGGTTGCACATAGTCGGACACGACTGAAGTGACTGAAGCGACTTAGCAGCAGCATAACTACAAACTATGTGTATTATCATTATACCATACTTACCTTAAGAGGAGTCTGAGAGGTGTTGAACATGCACAATTTTATTTTATCCTCAGAGTATCCCAGTGAAATGGGAAACTGAAGATTTTTAAAAAGTCAGAGGTAGGAAACAAGCAGTGTGCCAAGACATGCCTGAATAAAGGTGCCAGCTTCTTTACTTCAGGTTCTACTCACTGTATAAATAAATACAGAGAGATAGTGGTGTAGAAAGAAAGAAGGAATATTCAATACTAAAAACATAAATGGGTTTCCTTGGTGCCTCAGTTGGTAAAGAATCTGCCTGCAATGCAAGAGCCCTGGGTTCGATCCTTGGGTCAGGAAGATCCCCTGAAGAAGAGAATGGCTACCTACACCAGTATTGCCTGGATAATCCCATGGACGGAGTCTGGTGGGCTACAGTCCAAAAAGTTTCAAGGAGTCAGACATGACTGAGCACAGCAGAGCACAGCAGAGCGCAGCACAGCAGCACAGGAGGTAAAGAGGAAATGAGAAGTGGTGAAGATAGGTAAGAAATGAAAGAGATTTTAGGCAAGAATTTATTCAATGTAGTTCTCATAGAGACCCTAGGGGTAAGAAAATGTTCACTTCTTCACTTGAAGGTTTTTTAGCTTATCTAAGAATTACATTGATATAGAGCAATTTAGCAAGAGAAACACAAAGTCTGTATGTATAGGAGTCCCATAAAAATATTAGACTCCACAGCAGTCACCTAATTGAACCATTCTGAACTAAGGAGAATAGAGTGTGGACCTGGGACTTTACTTAAAGGGGGAGGAAGACAATTCATAGGAAGATGAGAAGAGCAAATATTTGCAATGCCATGCAGGTAAGTCTTTCTTATGTAAGAAAAGTTGTGGTAATAGCTGTCTCCTGGTACAGCTGTGTGTGCTCGCTCAGTCACTTCAGTTGTGTTTGACTCTTTGTGTCCCCAGGATCTTCTCTCTTTGAGATTCTCTAGGCAATACTGGAGTGGGTTGCCATGTCCTTGTTCAGGAGATCGTCCAGATCCAGGAATCACACTCATGTCTCCTGCACTGCAAGTGTATTCTTAACTGCTGAGCCACCCAGGGAAACCCTTGTGTTACAGGTCCCCTATCCAAATTCTTTTAGACAGTTAGGGGGAAGTGAAGAGCTCGTTCTGAGTCTGCTGGGACCTTTATGTCTCCAGCTCAAAATAATCCAAATGCAGAAGTGGCACATTCTGGGCTCATATATTCAGCTCCCCTGCATTACCAGAAAACTTTCATTTCCCACCAAATCTTGAAGAAGTATATATTGGCATAGAAGTTATGATTGTCAATAAATGACAATGATTGTCAATAAATATTGTAGCCTTGTTCTGTAGCTATATTTTCCCCCCTCTGGTGGTTATTTCCACAGTCCATGATGGCAGTAAGACCCAGGGGAGTTCAGTTCAGTTCAGTCACTCAGTCATGTCCAACTCTATGACCCCATGGACTACAGCATACCAGGCTTCCCTGTTCATCACCAACATCTGGAGCTTGCTCAAAATCATGTCCATCGAGTCTTTGATGCCATACCATCATCTCATCCCCTGTTGTTCCCTCCTCCTCCCACCTTCAAACTTTCCCAGCACTGGGGTCTTTTCAAATGAGCCAGTTCTTTGCATAAGATGGCCAAAGTATTGGAGTTTCAGCTTCAACATCAGTCCTTCAATGAATATTCAGGAATAATCTCCTTTAAGAAGGACTGGTTTGATCTCCTTGCAATCCAAGGGACTCTCAAGAGTCTTCTCCAATATACAAGTTTAAAACCATCAGTTCTTCAGTACTCAGCTTTCTTTATAGTCCAACACTCACATCCATACATGACTACTGGAAAAATCATAGCTTTGACTAGATGGACTTTTGTTGGCAAAGTAATGTCTTTGCTTTTTAATATGCTGTCTCGGTTGGTCCTAGCTTTTCTTTCAAAAAGTGAGTGTCTTTTAATTTCAAGGCTGCAGTCACCATCTGCAGTGATTTTGGAGCCCTAAGAAATAAAGTCTGTCACTGCTTCCACTGTTTGCCCATCTATTTCCTTATGAAGTGATGTGACCGGATGCCATGATCTTAGTTTTCTGAATGTTGAGTTTTAAGGCAACTTTTTCACTAAAGAGCCACTTTCATCAAGAGGCTTTTTAGTTCTTCTTCACTTTCTACCATAAGGGTGGTGTTTGCATATATGAGGTTATTGATATTTCTACAGGCAATCTTGGTTCCAGCTTTTGCTTCATCCAGCTCAGCATTTGTCATGATGTATGCTTCATATAAGTTAAATAAGCACAGTGACAGTGTACAGCTGTGACATGTTCCTTTTCCTATTTGGAACCAGTCTGTCGTTTCATGACCAGTTCTAACTATTGTTTCCTGACCTGCATACAGGTTTCTCAAGAGGCAGGTCAGATGGTCTGGTATTCCCTTCTCTTTCAGAATTTTCCACAGTTTATTGTGATACACAGTCAAAGGCTTTGGCATAGTCAATAAAGCAGAAGTAAATGTTTTTTTCTGGAACTCTCCTGCTTATTCAGTGATCCAGCAGATGTTGGAAATTTGATCTCTGATTTCTTGCTTTTTCTAAAGCCAGCTTGATCATCTGGAAGTTCACAGTTTATATATTGTTGAAGCCTAGCTTAGAGAATTTTGAACATTACTTTGCTAGCATGTGAGATGCATGCAATTGTGTCATAGTTTGAAAATTCTTTGGCACTGTCTTTCTTAAGGATTGAAATGAAAAGTGACCTTTTCCTGTCCTATGGCCACTGATGAGTTTTCCAAATTTGTTGTCATGTTTGAGTGTAGCATTTTCATAAAACCATCTTTTAGGATTTGAAATAGCTCAATTGGAATTTCATCATCTCCACTTGCTTTGTTCATAGTGATGCTTTTAAAGGCCCACTTGACTTGCATTCCAGGATATTTGGCTCTAGTTGAGTGATCACATCATCGTGATTGTTAGGGTCATGAAAGTCTTTTCTGTATAGTGCTTCTGTGTATTCTTGCCATCTCTTCTTAATATCTTCTGTTTCTGTTAGTTCCATATCATTTCTGCTCTTTATTGTGCCTGTCTTTCCATGAAATCTTCCCTTGAGTTCTTTAATTTTTTTGAAGAGATCTCTAGTCTTTCCCATACTATCGTTTTTGAAGGAGTCTTTTGAGCCTAGAAAATAAAACAATAGTCTAAAAGTCCCTTGCTAAGTCATCTAATTTAGGAGAAATCAAAACAGAACTTTAAGTGCCACACTGCTGCTCCAGGCCGGTTGCATCTATCTGGGACTTATCACCCTCTGTCCAGAAACCTTCCACCCCCTACACTTGCCCCAAAGACTTATCACCCCCTCAGTTCAGTCACTCAGTCATGGCCGACACTTTGTGACCCCATAAATTGCAGCACGCCAAGCATCTCGGTCGTCCCCTTCTCCACCTGTCCCCAATCCCTCCCAGCATCAGAGTCTTTTCCAATGAGTCAGCTCTTCACATGAGGTGGTCAAAGTACTGGAGTTTCAGCTTTAGCCATCAGTCCTTCCAAAGAACACCCAGGACTGATCACTTTTAGAATGGACTGGTTGGATCTCTTGCAGTCCAAGGGACTCTCAAGAGTCTTTTCCAACACCACAGTTCAAAAGCATCAAATCTTTGGCGCTCAGCTTTCTTAACAGTCTAACTCTCACATCCATACATCACCACTGGAGAAACCAGAGCCTTGACTAGACGGACCTTTGTTGGCAAAGTAATGTCTCTGCTTTTCAATATGCTACCTAGGTTGGTCATAACTTTCCTTCCAAGGAGTAAGTGTCTTTAATTTCATGGCTGCAATCACCATCTGCAGTGATTTTGGAGTCCCCCAAAATAAAGTTTGATACTGTTTCCACTGTTTCCCCATCTATTTCCCATGAAGTGAAGGGACCAGATGCCATGATCTTAGTTTTCTGAATGTTGAATTTTAAGCCAACTTTTTCACTCTGCCCAACTACAAATGCCATCTCAACTGAAGAATACCCAAACATCTCGCCTGATTAATGTTTCCCTTATTGCTTCTACAAACCTCCCTATAAATATGGAGCCTCCCTGATCCCTCTCGGTGCTCAGCCTGGTTGTTAGGCCAACTGTCACCAGTCCTTTCCTGAATAAAGGTAACCTACTACTGTTGAGGTCGTCTTTCCTCTTTCTGCCTCAGCCTGAACTATACTTTACAGTTTTCCTCTATTTCTTTGCATTGATCACTGAGGAAGGCTTTCTTATCTCTCTTTGCTAATCTTTGGAACTCTGCATTGAGATGGGTATATCTTTCCTTTTCTCCTTTGTATTTTGCTTCTCTTCTTTTCATAGCTATTTGTAATACCTCCACAGACAACAATTTTGCCCGTTTGCATTTCTTTTCTTGGCGGTGGTCTTGATCACTGCCTCCTCTACAATATGACAAACCTCTATTCATAGTTCTTCAGGCACTCTGTCTATAAGATTTAATCTGTTGAATCTGTTATTTCTTCTGGGTAAAGGGGGAAAAAAAAAGAAAGAAAGAAAGAAAAAAGAAACCTCTAAAAGAACTGACTCAGCTCTGCAACCAGTTCAGAGAAAAAAAAAAATCTACATGAGACATTTGCTTCATTCCACTTGTGTTCTTATAAATCAAGAGGCCCTTGAGTTAGACATTTGAATAATCAACTGCAATAATTAGGTTTCAGGATTTTCGATTTTCAAGTAAAAATGTCTATAATATGCACAAGGTTGTTCAATGCTGAGAAGTTCATTTATTGTCAACAACTATATACTTATTTATATAAGTTGTTTTTATTGAGGGTATATCCCAGATAATGCTATTATTTATGCAAAGCTATTTGTGGAGAAGATTGAGAGGTTGATTGCCATCTAAAGTTCATAATGTTCAGATGTACAGATTGAGAACAGGTAACAGAAGTTCTCTTCCATGAAAGGGAGATTATAACATAAATTCAGAAAAAATTAATTTAATAAGTAAAAGCATGTGATTCATGTCAAATATTTAAAAAGTTAAAAAAGATTAAACATGAAAATTTGTCACCTTTAGGGCTTCCCTAGTGGCTGAGTGGTAAAGAATTTTCTTGCAATGCAGGAGACTGAAATTCAGTCCCTGGGTAAGGTAGATTCTCTGGAGAAGAAATGGCTACCTACTTTTGTATTCTTGCCTGGAGAATTCCATGAACAGAGGAGGTTGGCTGGTTGCAGTTCATGGTATTACAAAGAGTTAGATATGACTGAGTTACTAACACTCTTACCATCATAATGCAGATATCCCATGTAGAAAAATCTGAGATCTAACAAAAGTGATTTGAGATCTTAGCCAAAAACATTGATTTATGAAAAAGTGGAGAGTATTTCTATGTTTTGTAGTGAGTGAAAATGAGAAATTTCCAGGGGAGACAAGATGTGGTGCTCTTGCATGCATGTGCGCGCGCACACACACACACACACATACACACACACAAAACTGCACAGATATTCATCACCCCTTCTTCTATTTAGTTTTAGATACCCACTAAGATTTAGCTGTCCATATGGCTGCTCAGCTAGAAAAACCATATTCTGTATTCTTTGGCCAACCCATATGTCCATATTTTGGTTTTACCAATGTGAGCAGAAATGAAACTTTTGATTTCCCTCTTCTTCCCCTTCCTGATAACAGGGCTATGATGAGGTTGGAAGCAGTTGCTTTGAATCCAGAAATGTAAAACCTGGAGCTAAAGTGTTGGCAATCCTGATATCTCTCATCTGCTTAACTCTGAGCTATTTCTTTCAAGAGGTATGTACTCCAATTCTATTTAAATTTCCACACATTAACGTTGATTCATGAAAACAAAAGGTACATTTAACTTAACTAGTTTACTTACAAAGAAATTAACTCATTATTACAATTTAAGATTCAGTTCAACTCATTTCAGTCACTCAGTTGTGAGCAATCCCATGCTCTTTGTGACCCCATGGACTGCAGAACACCAGGTCTCTCTGTCCATCACCAACTCCTGGAGCTTGCTCAAAATCGTATCCATCGAGTCAGTGATGCCATTCAACCATCTCATCTTCTGTCATCCTCTTCTCCTCCTGCCTTCCATTTTGCCCAGCATCAGGGTCTTTTCCATTGAATCAGTTCTTTGCATCAGGTGGCCAAAGGAGGAGCAAAACGAATTCAGTGAAAAATAAGCCAGGAGGTATATTTGTTTACAATATAGGTACAGATGCAGCTCTTAATATAGAAAAGTAAATAAGACTCGTTCCTCTAGAGAAAAGAAAGAAAATGAAGTCACTCAGTCATGTCCAAGGCTTTTGCGACCCCATGGACTGTAGCCTAACAGGCTCCTCCAACCATGGGATTTTCCAGGCAAGAATACTGGAGTGGGTAGTCATTTCCTTCTCCAGGAGATCTTCCTGACCCAGGGGTTGAACCCGGGGCTCCCACAGTGTAGACAGACACTTTACCATGTAAGCCACCGATCAATAAGAAGAGAACAGGTTAACAGAATTTCTTGGATTTTAGGTGGCAGATACGAAAGGAGAACGCTGAATAGAAACATAGTGGAACCTATCAGTCTCATGATTTTGGCCAAAATATTCACTTGTTTCACTTCAAACCTGGAGGGAGGGACCTTGCTGGAATCTATGCTTTCAAAATATTTGATATGATCATGACCTGATGCCATTCATTCGATCTGTAACCATTACAAAGCATAAACTAGGCTATATGATGTGGTGAGATGGGGTTTAAGTGAGGATTTGATAACTCAGAGCTTGATAAGATCAATAATATTTTTCTGTGATTCCCTGGTGGCTCAGCAGTTAAGAATCGCTTGCCAGGGCAGGAGATATGGGTTCAATCCTTGGGTCCAGAAGATTCACTGGAGGAAGAAATGGCAACCCACTTCCAATATTCTTGCCTGGAAAATCCCATGGACAGTGGAGCCTGGTGGGCTACAGTCCACAGGGTCTCAAAGACTTGGACATGACTTAGCGTCTAAACAACTACAATATTCTGCAGACCATATTAAATTCCTTTAAATTTGTCTTGATTCTGAGGTAAAACTGCTGGGATTCTTTTATCTTAGACTACACAAAATTATTGACCAGGCATTGGAGCAGAAGTGGCATTTATTATTATCCTGAATGTCTTACAGATAAATCAGTGCATTTGAACCTATGCAGGCAGTGAAGGCCAAGAAAACTTCTATAAAGAAAGCTGAGTGTCAATGCTTTTCAGTGCTTTTGAACTGTGGTGTGGGAGAAAGTTCTTTGAGAATTCCTTGGACTGTAAGGAGATCCAACCAGTTCATCCTAAAGGAAATCAGTCCTGAATTGGAATGACTGATGCTGAAGCTGAAACTCCAATACTCTGGCCACTGACGCGATGAACAGGCAGAAGAGGGTCATTGGAAAAGACGCTGATGCTGGGAAAGATTGAAGGCAGGAGAAAAAGGGGACAACAGAGTAAGAGATAGTAGGATGGCATCACTGACTCAATGGACCTGAGTTTGGGCAAGCTCCGGCAGTTGGTGATGGACACGGAAGCCTGGCATGCTGCAGTCCATGGGGTTGCAAAGTGTTGGACACTACTGAGTGACTGAACTGAACTGAACTTGGAATGATGCGAATTATACTGACTAATATCTCTTAAAATGTGAAGCTTGTGATTGAGCTAATAGCAACAGTTCACTAAAAATAACTCTTAAATATGGAACTATTTCAAGTTGACAATATGTGGGTCAGTAATACTCACTAGAAACAATGTGATCTTTCATTCCACTTTGCCTACGTAAGTGTTCTCTATCCTATTCTTCTGTGTACTTTCAAATCTGAAATAGGATGAGCTGCTTTCTTTGTAACCTGAAGTACCACATGGCAGATACATCTTCCAAACAAGAGTGTGTGCTCTTCAGCAGCTTGGCAGGAAACAGGTTTTTCAATAAATATCATTCCTTAATTGTGAAGTTCATTAATGATTTTTATTACTTCTGAAAGTGTGCCAAATCCCTCATGGAACTCAATTACATTTCAAGTGAAAGCATAGTATGTGGAAACACTGAAATTTTACATAAAGCAAGATTTTTTTTCCCTCCTTTTGGTCCCTCGTGCTGAAACACTTGAGGATTTAGAACTGTAATGTCTCCTGCTTCTTTTATCAACATATGATATAATGTAGAACATATCCTGATTGAGAGCAGGTGAAATGCAGTTGCTAGGTCTCGAAAAGTGTTCTAAACAGGAAAAGATAAAACAAAGTCAGATTTTAGGCTCTGAACTTAACTCTTTGTTTGAATATAAAATAAGGAAGGGATTCTTGTAAAATGATTTTTACTCCCTCTAGAGAGAACAAAGTTATTGGGTAATAGGTTATCCTTCAGCCAGCATCAGCACAACTATAATCTACAGTGTATGAAATCAACAAAATTCATTACTTGCCATTGAATATGAAGCTTAGAAATCTCCATGGAGAAAAATATCAACTATATGTACCTGTTCTTTGAAACATTTTTCTCATTCTGTAAGCATTTCAGGTGAAGCAATTTTGTTTATTACTGAATTTATCTTTATAGGAATGCTATAGGTTTGCAATAAGTATTAAATGAAAAGCAATCAGAAGAAACATGAAGCAAAATCTCACTTTAATTTGAAAGCAGGATATCTGACAAACAATGGTTTTACTAGGTAACAAGTTACATCAGAAAAAGCTTTTAAATTATATTTTGTGAATAGAATTAGTATGGTTCTTTACTCCTTATACTTGGATATTTCCCTCACATTATATCTAAAGAAAACAGTATCAAAATATAACT
>SJYC01073755.1:0-11204 GCA_006408675.1 Madoqua kirkii
AGAGTATATATATTTTACAGTGTACCATTTAGGGATATTAATTTCTTTCCAGGTTTATCCCTACAGGAATCTCAAAAGAATGAGAAGTTAAATCTTATACTCAAGATTTGCTTTACCTTGTCCAAAGATAGTGGTATTTCATCCACCCATTAATGGTGGAAGTATAATGTAGCTAGAATTTTTTCCCAGTCTCATAAACTTTTCTAAACTTGATTCTCTAAGTGTCACTGAGATTCTGTGAATTATTTCCTACACTTTACTTAATTGATGTTCAACTTAAACAAGGTAGAGTAAGTTGTTTTAGTAGCACACATCAGATAGATGAATTATTTCAGCCTGGTTTAAGTGAGAACAGTGTTATTGAAATTTTCCAAATGGAAGGTTTCATAGAATGTGCCAGGCTTGATAACTGCTAAAAGTTAATTAGCAATGATTTAATAACTTTAATATCTACCTGAAGAATACTTTTTCTTGAATTTATTAAGAATGTCAAGGTAACTTGACTTTTTCTTTTCTTTCATTGGCTTATGTATCAAAATGTAAGATTTTCCCTGTAAACTGTGTAGAGGTATGCAGTACTGTTACACATACGGGAGGAAAAATGACAAGCTGCACCATTTCCCAGGGAAGCATAACACATATGAAGTTGCTTGATCAGTGTCAAAAATTTTATACAATCTGAGGAAATGAGAAACAATCATAAACTAAAAATAATAGTCTCTGTTTCTGCAGAGCACTGAGAGCATGTTAATGTCAAATGTTTTCTTATAAGGGTCATATAATCTACCTTTGTTGAGAGATGCTGCTGCTGCTGCTAAGTCGCTTCAGTTATGTTCAACTCTTAGCGATCCTATGGACTGTAGCCTGCCAGGTTCCTCTGGTTATAGAATTCTTCAGGCAAGAATAGTGGAGTAGGTTGCCACTTTCTTTTCCAGTGAGAGATGCTACAAGTTCAGAAATAAAATATATGTCATTGACAAATAATCAAATCATCTTGAGCTGATTTTTAAATTATGCACAAGAGGAGCAGCTAATTATGTGCAAAATTTAAGATTCCACTGACAGAATATTTTTAAGTGACCCTGAGATTAATTGTATAAATGTGTCTTCCTGTTAGATGCCCACAACACATTTTTTTCAAGTCTGTCCATCAGCAGGCAAGTGGATTTGGTAAGAGAAAAAGAAAAATATGATCCAACATACAGAAAATTTCTTTAATATCTCTTCATATAGGTAACCTAATACATTGGAAGGCATTTGAGATAGAAATAAACATGCCTATGTACTGGAAAAGTATTCTGATTGATGTTGTGTTTCTTTCTACACCTCTCCTCCCACAGTAGGAGTGGAAACAACAGAATCACACCTTACTAACTCTATAATTTCAGCTTCCCTAATCTTCATGCTCTGCATCTGGTTCATTGTCTCCATTTACTCAACCAATTTCCACAGGCTAGAGTTACAGCCTTAACTGGCTGTTGGCCAAAAATACAAAGGGAAGAATAAATGGTCCTAGATATCCCTGCATCCTCAGCACAACACTAGACAGAAAAAAAGAGTTTTTAATCACAGCAGCATTTTTTTAATATAAAAGTCTACCACTATTATTTTCAACATCTTAATTTCAAAGATATTATTTAATTGTTATTTTGAAAGCATTACCTTTTTGATCCTGTGGTGGAATTTCATTTCCCACTGACTTAATTGATCATGTATTCTTCATTTTAGGTCTTATGAATAGATATACTGGGTTTTGGTATAGTAAGCATTATTGATAATGTATTTTAAATAAGAGAGATGTATCTGTGAAAATTTATGTATGCAGTGTTAGGTATTATGGTACATATATAAATTTGTTTGATGCAAATCTCCTGTTATTAGTAGCAACACCTGTCCAAACCATGTGTTACTCAAAGAAAATGTATGTATTTGTTGTAATGCAAAGATTCGCAAACTTGAATTTTTTTGACAATTCTTTTTACACTTCTCTGCAAGTTCTGTCTCTTATACACATCTATTTGGTATAGTAAGCATTATTGATAATGTATTTTAAATAAGAGAGATGTATCTGTGAAAATTTATGTATGCAGTGTTAGGTATTATGGTACATATATAAATTTGTTTGATGCAAATCTCCTGTTATTAGTAGCAACACCTGTCCAAACCATGTGTTACTCAAAGAAAATGTATGTATTTGTTGTAATGCAAAGATTCGCAAACTTGAATTTTTTTGACAATTCTTTTTACACTTCTCTGCAAGTTTTCATTTTTGCTCTCAATCTGACAGAATAAAATCAAAATGTATCATGGTTTTATGAATAGATTTCTAAAAAATATATTTTGATACATGCAGAAAAGTAATCAAGAATGAAGTATATTTCTCTGTGGAACTGTAATTCGAGTTTTTAATGCTTCTCATTCAATTAATTATTCTAGTAATTTTTAGTCTAGAAACTCAGTATAGATTATAAAGCACATTTTCCTGGGAAAAAAGTATAGCTCATAGAATAACACTCAAGCTACAGATAAAAAGTAACTAAGCAAAATGACAAATGTGGTAAGGAAGAAGAGATGGTGATATAGTTCTAATCCTGGGATTGAGAACTATTAACATTCCATTAGACTCCAGTGGTCATGTATGGATGCGAGAGTTGGACTGTGAAGAAATCGAAGCACTGAAGAATTGATGCTTTTGAACTGTGGTGTTGGAGAAGACTCTTGAGAGTCCCTTGGACTGCAAGGAGATCCAATCTGTCCATTCTGAAGGAGATCAACCCAGGGATTTCTTTGGAAGGAATGATGCTAAAGCTGAAACTCCAGTACTTTGGCCACCTCATGCAAAGAACTGACTTATTGGAAAAGACTCTGATGTTGGAAGGGAGGGATTGGGGGCAGGAGGAGAAGGGGACAATGGTGGATGAGATGGCTGGATGGCATCACTGACTTGATAGACGTGAGTCTGAGTGAACTCCGGGAAATGGTGATAGACAAGGAGGCCTGGAGTGCTGCGATTCATGGGGTCACAGAGTCGGACGTGACTGAGCAACTGAACTGAACTGAACTGAGACTATGTAGCCAAATCTTCAAGTATAGGCAAGTATTTGCAATGCAAAATTGTACCTTCCTACTACAGATTTTATGGGAACCATCTTAATTTAGGCTGTGCATGTTGAGTTGCTTCAGTCATGCCTGACTTTTTTGACCTTGTGGACTATAGCCCACGAAACTCTTCTATCTATGGGATTGTCGAGGCAAGAATGCTGGAGTGGGCTGTCATGCCCTTCTTCAGGGTATCTTCCCAATCCATGGATCAAATCCACATCTCTTACGTCACCTGCATTGGCATGTGGTTTCTTTATGACAAGCACCACTTGGGATGCAATGATGGATTATTAGACTACAGTTATAATTTTGTTTTATTTTAAAATATCTCTAGTATAGTAGTTATCAAGGTAAAGATCATTGTGTATAAACTGAACAAGAAAATCAGTAGAAAACCAAAATTCTGGCACTGTCCAATAGGTGCTGTTTTTAAGCCCTGTGCAAAGGAATGGTAGTGTGCAGTGAGTTTATGAGTATGATCTGAGTCATGAGATTTTCAAAATCTGCTTTATTATAAGAATATGCTAGGGAGAACAAACAAGGCCTGGCTTGTGTTCCTGCTTCTGGACTAAGGCATACACAGGCCCTGAGACACCAAATTAATGCTGAAAGGCAGAAGTTTTTCTTGTCTTATTAAGATGTGCCCTTGTATCTGTTACTGACTCCTTTTATTTTTAAGTTCCTTTCTTCCAGCTACTCTAATTCTACCACAAGTATTTCAGGAAAAAAAAAGAAATACATACATATATATAATTACATCCTCAAAACTGATTTATTTTATTTGGAAGTTTATTAAAAAAAAAAACAAACACCTGGACCAGCATTGCCCATTTTCCTCTTCCTTCCTCTGGCAACCATCAATCTATTTTCTTTCTTTATGGATTCTTTTTTCTTTTATTCCACAAATGAGTGAGATCATATGCTACTGTTCTCTCTTTGAATTATTTCATTTAGCATAACACCCTAAGGTTCACGTGTGTTGCTATAAATCCTTTTTATGTCTGAGAAATATTCCATTATGTATACTGCATTTTTTATGCATCTATCTAACAATAGCATTTACTTTTTTTTTTTTCCATATTTTAGCTATTGTGAATAATGCTGCAATTAACAGTGGAGAAGAGCAGTCCCTAGGTTGGGAAGATCCCCTGGAGAAGGGAACAGCTATCCACTCCAGTATTCTGGCTTGGAAAATTCCATGGACTGTATAGTCCATGGGGTCACAAATAGTCGGATACGACTGAGTGACTTTCACTTTCATAGGGGGATGTGCAAATATCTCTTCAAAATGGTGATTTGTTTCTTAGGATATATTTCTAGGAGTGGAATTGCTGGATCATTCTTTAGTACTACTTTTAGTATTTTGAGGACGTCCATATTGTTTTCCATAATAGCTGGACCAATTTACATTCCCACTAACAGTGCACAAAGTTTTGCTTTTCTCCACAGCCTCACCAAAAATTATCTCTTATCTTTCTGATGAGAGCCATTCTATCAGTCATGAGATGATATCTCATTATGGTTTTGACTGCACTTCCCTACTGATTAATGGTGCTGAACATTTATTTCTAATATATAGAGTTTATTTTTTAGAGGAGCTATAGATTCATAGAAAAAATGAATAGAAGGTACAGACAGTTCTCATATAACACTTGCTGCTGTTTTTTAGTTGCTTAGTCATGTCCAACTCTTTTGTGACCCCATGGACTATAACCTGCCAGATGCTGCTGTCCATGGGATTACCCAGGCGAGAAAACAGCAGTGGTTTGCCTTTGCCTCCTAAAGGGGATCTTCCCAACCCAGAGATCAAACCCACATCTCCTGCATTTTTTATCACTGATCCATCAGGGAAGCTCTCATATCTGCTCAGTTCAGTTCAATCATGTTGACTCTTTGTGACCCCATGGACTTAAGCATTCCAGGCTTCTCTGTCCATCACCAACTCCCAGAGCTTGCTCAAACTCAGGTCCATCGAGTCGATGATGCCATCCAATTATCTCATCCTCTGTTGTCCCCTTGTCCTCCTGCTTTCATTCTTTCCTAGCATCAGGATTTTTCCAGTGAGTCAGTTCTTCACATCAGGTGGCCAAAGTATTGGAGCTTCAGCTTCAGCATCAGTCCTTCCAATGAATATTTAGGAATGATTTCCTTTAGGATGGACTGGTTTGACCTACTTGCAGTCCAAGGAACTCTCAAAAATTTTTTCCAAAAACACAGTTCAAAAGCATAAATTCTTTGTCATTCTGCTTGCATTCTGTTGCAACTTTCACATCTATACATGACTACCAGAAAAACCATAGCTTTGAAAATAGAACCTTTGTTAGTAAAGTAATGCTTCTTAATATGCTTTCTAGAATGATCATAAATCATTTTGTTCCACAGAGCAAGTGTCTTTTAATTTCATGGCTGCAGTCACTATCTGCAGTGATTTTGGAGCCCAAAATAAGAAAGTCTGTCACTCTTTTTTTTTCCCCATCCATTTGCCATGAAGTGATGGAACTGGATGCCACAATCCTCATTTTTTGAGTGTTAAGTTTTATGCCAGCTTTTTTGCTCTCTTTTTTCACTTTTCATCAAGAGGCTCTTTAGTTCCTCTCTGCTTTCTGCCATAAAGGTTGTGCCATCTGCATATCTGAAGTTATTGATATTTCTACTGGCAATCTTGATTCCAGCTTGTGCTTCATCCAGCTTGTACATCATTCATATGATGTACTCTGCATAGACGTTAAATAAGCAGGATCACAATATACAGCCTTGACATACTTCTTTACCAGTTTTTAACCAGTACATTTTTTCATAACCTATTCTAACTGTGGCTTCTTGGCCTGCATACAGGTTTCTCAGGAGGCAGGTTAGGTGGTCTAGTATACACATTTCTTGAAGAATTTTCTACAGTTAGTTGTAATCCACAGAATCAAAGGATTTAGTATAGTCAATGAAGTAAAAGTAGATGTTTTTCTGGAATTATCTTGCTTTTTCGATGATCCAACAGATGTTGGCAATTTATCTCTGGTTCTTCTACCTTTTCTAAATCCAGCTTGAACATCTGGAAGTTCATGGTGTATATACTTTTGAACCCTGGCTTGGAGAATTTTGAGCATTACTTTGCTAGCATGTGAGATGAGTGCAATTGTGCCATAGGTTGAACATTTTTGGCATTGCCTTTCTTTGAGATCGGAATGAAACTGATCTTTTCCAATCCTGTGGCCACTGCTGAGTTTCAAAATGTGCTGTCATGTTGAGTGCAGCACTTTCACAGCATCATCTTTTAGGATTTGAAATAGCTCAGCTGAAATTCCATCACCTCCAGTAGCTTTTCTTAACATCTTCCTCTTCTGTTAACTCCATACCATTTTTGTCTTTAATGTGTGCATCTTTGCATGAATTATTCCCATGGCATCTATAATTGTCTTGAAGAAATCTCTAGTCTTTCCCATTCTATTGTTTTTCTCTATGTCTTTTTATTGATCACTTAGGAAGGCTTTCTTATATCTCCTTGCTATTCTTCGGAACTCTGGATTCACATGAGTATATCTTTCCCTTTCACTTCTCTTCTTTTTTCATCTATTTGTAAAGCTTCCTCAGAGAACCATTTTGCCTTTTTGCATTTCTTTTTCTCGGGAATGGTTTTGATCACTCCCTCCTGTACAATGTTATGTACCTTGTCCATAGTTCTTCAGGCACTCTGTCTATCAGATCTAATCCCTTGAATCTGTCACTTCGACTGTATAATCATAAGGCATTTGATTTAGGTCATACCTGAATGTTCTAGTGATTTTCACTACCTTCTTCATTTTAAGTCTGAATTTTACAATAATAAGTTCATGATCTGAGCTATAGTCAACTTCTGGTCTTGTTTTTGCTGACTGTATAGAGCATCTCCATCTTCAACTGCAAAAAATATGATCAATCTGATTTCAGAATTGAACATCTGGTGATGTTCATTTGTAGAGATGGACATGGACCCTCCTGTGTTTTTGGAAGAGGGTCTTGGCTATGACCAGTGTGTTCTCTTGGAAAAACTCTGTTAGCCTTTGCCATGTTTCATTTTGTACTCCAAGGCCAAACTTGCCCTTTACTCCAGGTATATCTTTACTTTCTACTTTTGCATTCCAGTACCCTATAATGAAAAGGACATCATTTTTCTATCTCCACACAAATGTATAATCTCATCAGAAACAAATATGCCCCATTAGAATGATAATTTGTTACAACTAATGAAATATATTGGCATAAAAACACTCAAAGTCCGTATTTTGTATATTTAACCCTGGTGTGCATTCTATGAGCTTGGAAAACTATAATGACATGTATTATCATTACTGTATCATATAAAGTCTATTTACTACTAGAAAAATCCCTGTGTTTCAGTTATTTATCCCTTTTCACTAATCCCTGGCAACTCCTGATATTTTTACTGTGTCCATAGCTTTGCCATTTCCAGAATCTTTCACAGGTGGAAGTACACAGTATATTGCCTTTCTCAGATGGGCTTCTTTTGCTTAGTATTATGTGTTTAAGTTTTCTCTATGTTTTTTCACAGCTTGATAGCTCATTTCTTCAGCTTTGTGAATAATAGTCATTGTCTAGATATTGCAATATTTTTACAGATTCACCTACTGAAGAATATCTTAATTTCTTCCAAGTTTTGGCAATTATGAGTAAGGTTGCTATAAACATCTGTATGCAAGGTTTTGCATGGTCATAAATTCCAATTCCTTTGGGGAAATAACAAAAAGCACAGTTGCTGAATCCTCAGGTAAGAGAGCGTTTAGTTTTATAGGCAAATGCCAAACTGTCTTCCAAATCATCTGCACCATGCTGCATTTCTTCCAGCAATGAATGAGAGTTCTTGTTGCTCCACACTCTTGCCAGCATTTGGTGTAGTCAATGTCCTGGATTTTGACCATTCTAGTTGGTGTGTAGTAGAATCTCGTGGTTGTTTTCATTCTAAAACTTTACATTACTTTATTTAAATTTATATAATACTTTTTCTATATCTCAGTTACATTAAACAGCTATAAGGTAAGAAAAAAAACGTTTTATCTTTGTTAGCTATGACTCTGTTAGAAACTCTTAGAATATTTCCAAGTTATTTAGTTAACACACCTAAGAAATAATTATACAAAACTTCTAGCTCTGTGGATTCAGAGATACATAATCTATATCTATATAAATTATATAAAGATATGCAATATATTATTCCTTGCTGTTTTAACTTGCATTTCCATCATGACATATGATGTGGATCATTTTATCACATGCTTATGTGTTGTCTATTTTTTTATTGAGGTGTCTCAAAGCTTTTGGGCTATTTTTCATTAATAGTTTGCCTTTTATTGATTTTTAAGAGCATTTTAGATAATGATTCATTATTCAACAGTGTTTTCCAAAAATTTCTCATAGTTTGATGCTTGCCTTTTCGTAATTTAACAATGTCTTTCACAAAAGAGTAGTTGTATATACTTGTTTGTTTTATTTTAATGAAGCCCAGCTTATTAATTCTTTTTTTATGGATGTTGTTTGGTGTTGTATAGATAAAGACAGGCTCCCCAGATGGCTCAATAGTAAAGAATATGCCTTCCAATGCAGGAGACATAAGAAATGCATATTCAGTCCCTGTGTCAGGAATGTCCCCTGGAGTAGGAAATGACAGCCTGCTCCAGCATTCTTGTCTGTAAAATTCTATGGACAGAGGAGCCTGGAGGGCTACAGTTGATGGGGTCCCAAAGAGTCAGACAAGATTTAGCACACATATTTAAAAACACCTTCAAACTCAAGGCAATAAAGATGTTCTCCTATTCCATCTTCTAAGAGTTTTATGGTTTTACATTTAGATCTGTGGCTCATTTTGCATTAATTTTTGTGAAAAATATAAAGTCTCTGTCTAGATTTACTTTTTTATTGGATATGGATGTTCGATTGTTCCAGAACCATTTGTCAAAAAGACTGCTTTGCTCCACTGGATTGCATTTGCTTCTTTTTCAGAAATCAGTGGAGTGTATTTATATGGGTCTCTTTCTAGGCTCTCTATTCTGTTCCACTGATTTACTTGTGTATTTCACTGATATCTCACTGTCTTGATCAGGGTAGCTTTATGCTTTCTTAATGTTAGGAGGGTTAGTCCTCAGGCTCTGTTACACTTAATCACATTTTAAATAAATTAACCACTTTTAAATTGGAAGTCAGCATTGAAATAAATCAAGCAGGAAGTTATATGGATGAAATGAAGGCTCTGATCTCAGTTTAGGATTAAAGGTTAGCTCTGTTCCTTACTAGTCCTCTGAAGTTAGACATAGGCAAACTACTTTACTTGCTTAATTTCATTTATAAGTGAAACTTGCTCAGCTGTGTCCAGTCTTTGCAATTCCATGGACTGTAGCCCACTAGGCTCCTCTGTCCATGGAGTTCTGCAGGCAAGAATACTTGAGTGGGTTGCCATTTCCTTCTCCAGGTGATCTTCCTGACCCAGGGACTGAATCTGGGTTTTTTTCATTGTAGGTAGACTCTTTATCATCTGAACTACTAGGGAAGTCTTATTTATGTCAGTTAAAATGGGAATATTGGAGAGTATATCTCATTGCATTATGAAATTAAATAAAACTTTTGGTATGTAGTATTATGCAAGGGTATATACCTCCAAGTCAAGGTGAGCTCCATTATTCTCAATGGCAGTGGTTTTATTATCATATTCATATTGATAAAGACCATCAGCCACTCTAGACTTCAACTCTAGTTCTGAGTATTTGCCATATATATAGTTGAAACCTAAAAATACCTAGCAAAACTTTGGCACAAGTCAGCTCTCAAAAATATTAGGGAATTGGATAATTGGAAATCATTGTTCAAATTTTCTTTTCTGTAAAAAAGCATTATATGTAGTACCTGTCTTTCAATGTTCTTGTCAAGAATAAATTAGATTATGCATTTAATTTTGGGGGATAATATAAAGACTGAACAAATCACATTATCATAATTATATTATTGAAACACATTTTAGCTGCAGAACTTGAAGTTTATTGTTTGCCTCATTCCAAACTATATATTTGAGAAAAATGGACTGTTACATTTTGTTTATTTTGGATTGTGTTTGTTTTTATTTAATATGCTGATTTATTTGTTCAGATGAAAGCTAGCTTCGAAGTCCAAAATAAATATAGGGAACAAGCAGAACTGCTGTGTTGGAAACAGTGAGGAGTGAAAGATTCCTCTTACTGAACCCATTACTCCTTCCATCAAAGTGTCCTTGAAGTATCTCTGTGGAAAGCAATTGGAAAACCAATTATCTATTCCAACCCTCTCATTTCAGAGAAAAGCTGAAAAATGAATCTGCTTCAACAAAGTTGCAGAGGAAGTTAAAGACAGGAGTAAAATTCAAGATGCTGGATCTCTGATCTGTGCTTTTCCTAAGTAAAAGGCATGCGAATGACCCTGGGCTTGACAGTGACAACACGGCATATGAACTGCACCACAAGCTCCTGGGCGGCAGGGACAGTGGCATGTACTGTTGCACTTGTACTTGTTCTGCTTTGGACACTTACATACCACTTCATTCACTTCTTTCATGGTTGAAATTTATTGACTGATAGTCCTTTGGTTTTACTTTGTAAAATAAAATTTAATTCATATCTTAAATGATTATGAGAATACTCGGCAAAGTAGGATAAAATTTAAAATTTCATAGATCAATATTCTAAATGGCCATGCCACAGAACCAAAATTGTGAAACTATGTAATACACTTTCCTGATTCTCCTGGCTCACATGAACATGATTTAAAACACATTCTTTTTAAAAATATATCATAAACAATATTTTCAAAGGGTTTTCAGGAATAATATGTTGGTGTCCAAAACATTGTTGTATTGTAATAAACTTACAGTGCATTTGTCAGTCATTCAAAGAAAATGGCAGTACTATTCTGGCTTAAGATTATACATAAATTTACTATTAAACTTTAAAATATATTTCAAAACTAAACAATTTAATAATTTTCAAATGGTAGCTGAAAGACAGTAAAAATAATCTTCCTTTTTATGAGGTTTATTTTTTTGCCTTCAAAAATGAAATATAACAATGAGCTTTTAAATGTGTTGGTTAATA
>SJYC01073760.1:0-24981 GCA_006408675.1 Madoqua kirkii
GTTTTCTATGTAGACGATCATGTCATCTGCAAACAGGGAGAGTTTTACTTCTTCTTTTCCAATTTGAATTCCTTTTCTTTCTTTTTCTGCTCTGATTGCTATGGCCAAGATAAGAGAAAATATGATGGTTATGTTTTAAATGTTTTAAACTCTTTCTAACTGGTCTTAATTTAATATGAAAGAACAATTTTTTTCTGTATAAGTTAAACAATGCAAGCTTTTTTTAACTTGAAGTCATTTGTCCATGATTAATTAAATTTTTACTGAGTGAAAAATTTATGGAAAATAATTTATTATTTCCTGCTAGTATGATAGAACTTCCCAGGTAGCTCAGTGGGTATAGAACCCACCTGCAATGCAGGAGTTGCAGGAGCTTTGGGTTTGATCCTTGGGTTGGGAAGATCCCGTGAAGAAAGAAATGGCTACCCACTTCAGTATTCTTGCTTGAGGAATCCTGTGGACAGAGAAGCCTAGCAGACTACATTCCAACGGGTGACAAAGAGCTGGACACGACTGAAGCAACTGAGCATGCAAATTAGAAATCTGCAAGTTAATTTATTATTTACTGCTAGTAATATAAAGATGAATATATTTCAATATCTATTTCCCAGACCCAGATAGTATAGTTATGACAATAATGCTATAAAACAAATAAAAATTTGGGGGAAATTGTTTCAAAAGCTACAAGATTCTATCAAAATTCAAAAATAGAAAATTCACTTCCATCATCTTGAAGGAAGGTGACATTTAATTCAGGGTTTAAAGGCAAGTAAAAAGGCAGCACAATGAGAAGGCTAGAAGAAGATATTAAAATATGGAGGAGGGAAAGCACATGGTGTGTTCTAGGAATGATGAGCAAGTCAGATTGGCTGCATCCGTTAACATATATTGAGAAACAGTGCGAGAAAAGTTTGGAATATATAGCTCATGCAGAGATTTGAATAATCAGATCAGAGTTTAAAACATTATTGGGTGTAATGGGTAATCATCAGGAGTTTCTAGATAAGAAAATATGATGAAAATGTCTTTAATTTAGGGTATGATAATTTGACAACTATATGTATAATAACTTGGAGGAAAGATATACTAGAAATATTTAAAAGAGTTTACAAAAGGACATTGAGATTTATGTGTTAGTTAGGGGTTGTCTAGCATAGTGGCCTGAGATGCAGAAATACAGAAGGCTAAACTAAAATGGTACTTGGAAATAAAGACCTTCTATCCATATGATAGATTAACATCCATATGATAATTTTATTCACCTTCCATAGTTTAAAGCTTTTACTGAGAAGCAGCATCCAGCCCCAGTGTTACCCAATCAAATTCAGCTGGCTAGTGGCTTTGGGCTGTCATGATCCTACCTTAATTTAATGGGCTGAACTCTGAAAGCTGCAACCCAGAAGATGAGCCTACAGTTAGCCCATGAATGTATCACTGTGGATGGGCCTCCATGAGGCTCCATCTTGTTCACTCCATGCCCTTCCCAAGATGTACCCCTTCTGATGTGATGGATTTAGGGATATGCTCAACTCCAGCAGAAGTTGCATCAAACCTCCAGCATCTGCTCAGAACTTGATGCTTCTTAGCCACTCTGCCCTTCATGGATCTTCACCAGGGAAGGCCACACCAAGTACATCAAGGGCTCAGGGGGTGATGTCTCAACCCAAGAGATGGAGAGACATCATGTTCCCCAACCACTTGGGATAGTGGGACTTCCTTTCCCAGATAACCTATATCAGGAAGACTGGCAGTGGTCAACCTCAAAGTCGAGCTGCCCTACGGCCTCCAGGTGATGGATCCTGAGAGCCCTATAGTGCAAGCGGTCCACAATTTTTTTGGCCCCAGTGACAAGTTTTATGGAAGAAAATTCTTCTAGGGACAAGGGTAGGGAATGGTTTGGGGATGACTCAAGCACATGACATTTATTGTACACTTAATGTATACTATTATATCCACTTCAGATCCCTGAGTCAGGAAGATTCCCCTGAAGAAGGAAATGGAACTCCTTCCAGTATTTTTGCCTGGGAAATCCTATGGAAAGAGGAGCCTAGTGGGCTACAGTCCATGGGGCTGCAAAGAATCAGACACAACTTAAGGAATAAACAACAAAAGCTTCTAGCCAGGGACTGCAGTTTTTAACCCACACTGCAGCAAGGTGTGGTTAAACATCTGAAGATAGTCAAATGCGTGGAAGGACAAACATCATGTCCAGTTGTTAGGACAAGTGGTCAGAAGCAGATTTCCTTTTGATAATTTTGACACTGTTTACTAAGTGAAAGCAAACAAATGACAACAACAACAAAAACTGAAGTCTTGAAGATGGCAAAACTTAAAGATGGGAGGAGCCCAATCTTCTTATTATGAGATGCAAGGAGGCCCCCTGAAAATCTGAAAGAGAAGTGAAGTGTTGTGTTTTTGAGGATTTAAATTTTGGATTTTAATAATTACAACTAGCTTTACCCTCTCAAAGTTTCAAACCGTATACAAAAGCCTAAGTATATTTCATATTGTGTTTTTAAATTTATTCAATGTTATTTTTACTGTTCATTCAAACAATATGCAAGAAATATTATATTCTACTATCTAATTAGAAATCAAGACTCCTTGAAGAAACAACTGACTCTAGGCCTTTGGCAAATAGATCAAAGATAAGCCTGAAGAATCTTCGAGTGTCAGAAGCACACATATTCACAAATATAGGGAGAATATCAAAGGAACACAGAAGCCAACTGAAAGATTTCCCTATGGATTAATTCTCAAAGGACGAGAAATTTGAGCATCAAAGAAAATAAAAAAAATATATTAGGTCATAACTCAAAGTAAAAAAATAAATATTCATGAGGCTGCATTAATATTAATAAATGAGTAAATAAATAAGGGAAAAGAAACATCTCCCACGAAGAAGAATTTTTAAAAACCTATATGCATACTCTGGCTTCAGAGAGGTGGGGAACTTCTTAAATGTTGGCTGGGCCTGGCAATTAATTCCTAAGAGTGTAGTATGGAAAGGAAAAAAATATATATATATATCAATAACTTTAAATTGGGGAAAACTGCCAAACAATATCTCAGCTAAGGCATTAATGCCAACCATTGTAAATTGGGTTAGTAATCTATGTCTTTAATATAATGTGACCAATACTTTGGCCACCTTATGCAAAGAGCTGACTCAGTGGAAAAGATTGAGGGCATGAGGAAACGGGGATGAGATGGTTGGATAATATCATCAACTCAATGGACACATAACTTAAGAAGATAATGAAGGACAGGTAAGCCTAGTGTGCTGCAGTCCAAGGGGTCACAGAGTTGGACACAACTTAGCAACTGGACAACAATATAATGTGATGGATGGTACTTTATCTTAATGATCTTCTTAAAAACCCATAACTCCAGCTTAATCATGAGAAACCTATCAGACAAATGGCAATTGAGAAACATTACTACTCAAAACTGTAAACATCATCCAAAAAAGGAAAGGGAGGGAAGAATAAATTGAGGGATTCAGATTAACATACACACTACAATCTATAAAATAGGTAGCTAATAAGAACTTACTGTAGAGTACAGGGAACTCTACTAACTCTATTAGATTTAACTCTACTAACTTGACTATGCCAAAGCCTTTGACTGTGTGGATCATAATAAACTGGAAAATCCTGAAAGAGATGGGAATACCAGACCACCTGATCTGTCTCTTGAGAAATATATATGCAGGTCAGGAAGCAATAGTTAGAACTGGATATGGAACAACAGACTGGTTCCAAATGGGAAAAAGAGTACATCAAGGCTGTATATTGTCACCCTGTTTATTTAACTTATATATAGAGTACATCATGAGAAATGCTGGGGTGGAAGAAACACAAGCTGAAATCAAGATTGCTGGGAGAAATATCAATAACCTCAGATATGCAGATGACAGCACCCTTATGGCAGAAAGTGAACATTAACTAAAAAGCCTCTTGATGAAAGTGAAAGAAGAGAGTGAAAAGTTGGCTTAAAGCTCAACATTCAGAAAACGAAGATCATGGCATCTAGCCCCATCACTTCATGGGAAATAGATAGGGAAACAGTGGCAGACTTTATTTATTTATTTATTTGGCTCCAGAATCACTGCAGATGGTGACTGTAGTCATGAAATTAAAAGGCGCTTACTCCTTGGAAGAAAAGTTATGACCAACCTAGATAGCATATTCAAAAGCAGAGATATTACTTTGCCAACAAAGATCTGTCTAATCAAGGCTATGGTTTTTCCAGTGGTCATGTATGGATGTGAGAGTTGAACTGTGAAGAAAACTGAGTGCCAAAGAATTAATGCTTTTGAATTGTGGTGTTGAAAACTCTTGAGAGTCCCTTGGACTGCAAAGAGATCCAACCAGTCCATCCTGAAGGAGATCAGTCTTGGGTGTTCATTGGAAGAACTGATGCTGAAGCTGAAACTTCAACACTTTGGCCCATGCAAAGAGTTGACTCACTGAAAAAGTCCCTGATGCTGGGAGGGATTGGGGGCAGGAGAAGAAGGGGACTACAGAGGATTAGATGGCTGGATGGTATCACTGACTCTATGGACATGAGTTTGAGTGAACTCCTGGAGTTGAGGATGGACAGGGAGGTCTGGTGTGCTGTGATTCACGGGGTGACAAGGAGTCAGACACGACTGAGCGACTGAATTGAACTGAACTGAACTCTATAGTAGAGGAAACTCTACTAAATATAGTCCAGGGGACTATACTAACTCTGTAATGACCTATGTGAGAACAGAATCTTAAAAAGAATTGATACATGTATGTGTATAACTGACTCACTTTGCTGCACAAAAGAAACTAACACAATGCTATAAATCAATAACACGCCAATAAAAATATGAAATAAAAAATTTTAAAAAGAGAATCCTGAGAAACTATCACAAAAAAGAAGACATAATGTGACACAATGTGACACAATAACTAAAGCAATGTGATATGTAACCCTATGGACTGTAGCCTGCCAGGCACCTCTGTCCTTGAGGATTCTCCAGGCAAGAATATGGTAGTGGGTTGCTATGCTCTCCTCCAGGGGATATTCCCAGCCCAGGGAACAAACCCAGGTCTCCCAGGTCACAGGCAGATTCTTTATCATTCAAGTCACCAGGAAAGCCCAAGAATACTGGAGTGGGTAGCCAATTCCTTCTCCAGGAGATCTTACTGACCTAGGAAATGAACCAGGGTCTCCTGCATTGCAGGTGGATTCTTTACTAGCTAAGCTAGCAGGTAAGCCCATGTGACTGGAATGTTAGGACAAAAAAAGAGCCTTAGGTGAAAGTTAATTAAGTAAGCATCACAATTTATTTAGATTTCATATGTATTAATATCAAAGTTGATTCACTATGATAATGATACCAAAATAATACAAGACATTAATAATAGAGGAAATTCATGATATATAAAAAGTTTGTATCATCTTAGAAATTTGCTGTAAATCAAAAACTATTCTAAAATTAAAATTTCATTATAGGTAGTAATAATTACAAAATTAAGACACAAAGAAAAATCATAGATCATAAAGAATCCTAGACACTTTATTCCAGAAAGCAGAATAAGCATCTAATCAATACATTTAACTGTTATCAAGATGAAGGTATTTGGGGAGACACGTCTCTATGGGTGTCATGTTTTTGCACATTTTATAACAGTAATTGCCCTTTTGTTTCAGACTATCTTTTTAATGCTCTTTTTATGGCAAACTTTGTATATATGAAACATTTCTATATCAAATATCCTTGAAAGCTAAAATTAAGAACAGGTTCATTTCTTGTCCATTACCAAAGATTCAGACTGTGAAGAAAGCTGAGAGCTGAAGAATTGATGCTTTTGAACTGTGGTATTGGAGAAGACTCTTGAAAGTCCCTTGGATTGCAAGGAGATCCAACCAGTCCATTCTGAAGGAAATCAGCCCTGGGATTTCTTTGGAAAGAATGATGCTAAAGCTGAAATTCCAATACTTTGGCCACCTAATGCGAAGAGTCTCTTCCAAGAGACTCATTGGAAAAGATTCTGATGTTGGGAGGGATTGGGGGCAGGATAAGGGGACGACAGAGGATGAGATGTCTGGATGCCATCACTGACTCGATGGATGTGAGTCTGAGTGAACTCCGGGAGTTGGTGATGGACAGGGAGGCCTGGCGTGCTGTGATTCATGGGGTTGCAAAGGGTTGGACACGACTAAGTGACTGAACTGAACTGAGCTGAAGCTCATGTTTCATTTACTGTGACACAACTTATTTTTTTTTTAAGGTGATACACAAGGTCTTCGTGTTTCCCTGTGAGAACTGGGGCTCAGAGAACCAGGACAAGTAAATGCTCACATTGCTGTGATATTAAACTGTCTTTCATTTGTGACCTAGAAATCTTTAGTCTACCAACATCCACAAAGCTGGTCAAGTTAATAGACTGTGAGTAGGGTATCATTTCAGATATTTCATGATTCTTGACAAGGGACCTCACAATGCATGGTTGGTCTGGCGGAATCCTTGATGTGAACCAGTGACCCCTATGTTCTTCCTAGCATTTCCTTTTCCAAAGAGGAGTTTCTATTGCAGCCCTTCACTGTTGCATATAAAGTGTTGTCATTGTTCAGTTTCTAAGTTGTGTCCGACTCTTTGTGACCCCATGGACAGTAGCATGATAGGTTTCCCTGTACTTCGCTATCTCTTGGAGTTTGCCCATGTCCGTTGAGTCAGTGATGCCATCCAACCATCTTATCCTCTATCTTCCCCTTCTCCCCCTGTCTTCAGTCTTTCCCAGCATCAAGGTCTTTTCCAGTGAGTCAGCTCTTCACATCAGGTGGCCAACGTATTAAATGCTATAACTAAATTATGTTTAATTTGTACATTTTCAGGCAACTGAATTTATATCCAGATATAGTAAAGAAGTATGTACATCCATATCTGATACACTGGCATCTCCTTTGGATGACAGCTGTTGTATGGACGGGAAGAAGAATTTGAAAAACTATTTTGTGTTCTTGTAGTTAGACTTTGGTCTAGATGGACTACAGAATTTTTGGTTTTAATTTTCCTGGCAAGTTATAAGACCAGGAATTCTTATGTCCTTAAACCAACACTTTAGGCAACTAATGAATATAAAACAAAAATGAAGTTATATACAATTTCCCGGTGAAGTTTAAGTGAGCTTTCTATTTCTTTCATCTGCATCTGCCTGCTGGAAATAACTCCATGGTCTTCTGAGATGATTGACACAAAAGTTGTTAGGATTCTGTGTCTCCAAATCAATTTGTAAAATACCAGCTATTAAACATATTTATCAAAACATTGCATAACTAAGAGGTAAACAAATTTTGTTAAGCTACTGAGTATTTAAACTTTATTTGTTATTGCAACTACTACTATCCTACCTAATGCAATGATGGTGAAAAAAGAATGGCAATTAGAGACAAAATAAATATTTTATTATGATATCAGTAGATTTTTTGACTGATTTATGGAAAGGTGAACAAAAACATAATTTCGTATGGCACTTGAGGAGGATGTTTGGGAGGTTAAATTATGAGATTATGTAAAGTCTCTCTAGACTTTACAAATACTTATTTTGATTTGTTAGCTTTCATAGGCAGTATAACATATCATCCAAAGATATCTATGTTGTAATTTCTAAAATGTTTTAATAAGTTACTTTTTCTGCAAAGTAGAAGTTAACATAGAAGGTTGCTAATCATTTACCTTAAAATAGGGGGATTATTCTGGATTATCAGGATATGCCCAAAATAATCACAAAGCTCTATAATGTGGAAAAAGGAGATGAAAGAGAAGTGCAGCATGATGTAACATTAGAAGGACTCACCTTAGCTGTTGCTGACTTTGCATTTGGAGGAAGTGGCTGCAAGCCAAAGAATGCAGTATTCCACTAGGTGCTGTAGAGGGCAAGGAAACAGAGTTCCTGAGAGCAATGATGCAGAAAAGAAAGTAGGACTGCCAATACCTTGATTTTAGACCACTTGTTCTCATTCTGGATTTCTAAACCACAAAATTGTTAAGTTAATGAATTTGTCTTTCTTTAAGACACTAAATTGAGGAGCATATTATTGCAGCCATGGAAGACCAGTGCAGTAATCATCTATTCAGAGATGATATTTCAAACATCAGGAGAGTAAAAGATCAGAAGGAAAGACAAGTTAGAAGAGGGAAGTGAAGACAGTTGAAAAAAAGGGAAGAAGAAAACTGACAGTTATTTGATAAGATCTATATTTCTTATCAAGATAAGCAAAAATCTAGAGGTTTATATGTTTCTTTTTAGGCAGAGAGGGGACTTGTACAATAGCACAAAGCAGAATAAAGCACAAAGTTATAAAGCTTATACCTTTCTTTTATGGTGTCTCAAACTGCAGTGGTGTTTTATGTATGTGTGTTCAGTTGCTTCAGTAGTGTCTGACTCTTTGAGATCCCATGGACAGGCTCTTCTGTCCATGAGATTTTCCCAGGCAAGAATGCAGGAGTGTTTTCCCATGCCTTCCTGATCCGGGGATCTTCCTGATCCTATCTCCTGCATTTCCTATATTGTAGATGGATTCTTTACTTGCTTAACTATCAAGAAAGACCGTGGTGTTTTATATTAGCTACTTCATATTATATAACCTCTAACACAGATATTTCCTCAGTTCTGAGTGAGAACAGACCACCACAGATGTCTCTGGCCTAAGGCTTAGCATATTTGGGTGCCTGCTCTGCTGCCAGGACTCCTCCCACCATCCATCAGACCAATGTGCCAGAACTCCATCAAGGATGGGGAATACAGACAGGTGACTCCCTCTACTTCCCACAAGCCCACAGCTGTAACACAGAAAAAAACAGAAACACCGGAGGGTGCCTCGACACTCTTAAAACATTGGGAATATGGATGGGGTGCGGTGGCTCAGAGACTTACTCCTGCTATCAACACACTAGCAAGCATATTAGGTAGCTCTTGTCTGTGGAGGCTAATCCTTAGTACATGCCACTAGGAGCATTAGTAGCCACACAGTATTTAAAGAAGGATGTACTCACTTAAAATAATCTGAATGGAGCACCAGTGCTATTTAATACAGCAACAGAAGTCATGTTCTCATTGTGGGGTGCCACGTGGCTTTATATACCTCTGACTAAACTATACCTTGTTTATGTACAGTTTGATAGTAACTGTGGATTTGGAGAGCTGACATTAAAATACTTGGCCACATATTCATTCACTAGTTTAAATATGTAACAAATTATAAAGAGATTGTAGTTTGTTATCCATCATCAGAGAAGTCTGGGGTTGGTGGCTACTGTAATAGTATTGATCAGGATCATAAACAGAAATTTAAAAAAAAAAGACAAAATAGTGAAAACCAAAACAGCAGAGATTAAAAAGAATAGATGGAGTCATATTGGAGTATAACTTAGGATAGAATCAGATTATTAAAGATTTACAGGGAAAAGAGCATTTATTTATGCCATTCTAGGGTTTAATAAAAGCCAATGTCAATCTGTCAAATGTAAGTATGTGTATATGAAATTGCTAAGGTTTGAACGTGGCACACATACACAAGCACACACACGAACAGCTATACATTTTTAGTTTCACATTCATGTCTGACTCTTTGCGACCCTTTGGACTACAGCCTGCCAGATTTCTCTGTCCATGGGATATGTTCAGGCAAGAATACTGGAGTAGGTTGCTATTTCCTTCTCTGAAAAAACAGCTAAGATTTTACTTAAATAATGTTGATTTGTTTTAAAATAGAAGAAAATATATTTCTGACATTTCATATGCTTTCTAATGTCAAGATGGTAACATTACTTGGTAAAGAATGCAATGTGAAAAATAACACTGAAATATCGTTGACATTCATATATGCATAAAGCCAGATTATACTCTCTGATTTACATTTCATTAAAAATATTGAATCAAAACATTAGATCCATTTTTGTCATTTTATTTAATTTGTTTGAGAGGTGATTGCTAGTTACTTTGCAAAATATGTTTCCTATAATATTTTTGCCTCAAAGGCACTTGAAAGCTATTAAAGATTTGAATTAAGGGTCTCCTGAGTCTCTGGCATTGGTAGGTGGATTCTTTACCACTGTGCCACCTGGGGAGTCTCTTTACAGCTCTCTCTTTGATTCCTGTCTTTCCTTCCTGATTCTCTATTCTGTGTATTTCTTAGAGCTTTTTCTCATTATTCATTCATTTACACTCACTGAGTTTCTTATTCACTCATTACACAAACATATACTGAGCACCTACTATGGATTCTGCCATTGTAAAGCTTAGGGTCCAATGCAGAACAGGTAAATAAATGATGTTGTGTAGTAAGTACTGGGTGTCTCCAGATTCTCATGTGTATCAATCAAAATGGATTAACAAAATTGAGTTTCTGTCACAGTTCTATCTGCCTGAAAAGCCTTCCTCCCTCTCTTCGTTTGGCTAGATCCTCCACATCCTTTAGGTCTCAGTTCAGACATCATTTCCTCCCTCTTATTAATGTCCACATTTAGAAACAGAACCTGGTTTTGTGCTTCAGGGCCATTGCACAGGAGGCTCTAAATACAATCCAGATGGATTTTTAATTTATGATGTAACTCATTCAGGGACTGAATAAAATGTCTCTTTTGTGGCTGCATTATCTCAAGAGGATAGCTAATCAACAGAATTTCATAGTCTCCAAAACTCTTAACTTAGGGTATTGTAGTGTAGGGTAGACATAACCTGTAAGCAGATTCTAAGTGTAAATCCACAATCTACTTTTAAGGAAATTGGAAAAAAACAAAGCAAAACTACAATGTGGTAAAATACAAAAACTGTCACAAATTCTTTCCATTCCTGTAAGCAGGTCTGCTTGTATGCAATGTAGTTTTGCAGCTCCATCCATTAAAAATTAAAGTCTATTTCTGCATCTCGTGTGTCTGGCTGTGGCCATATAACTTCCTTTGGCCAATGGGCCATTAGCAAACACAGGAAGCAGAAAGTTGAAAAGTTTTTTAAGAGTACAATATAAATCTAACTACTTAAAGAATAGAAGTAAAAATGCTTTCTTGCCCTAATTGTCACAATCCCAAAGCTATAAATTGTATCACAATAAAACTTATAGAACAAAAATTGTATCACAATAAAACAGGGGGCAAAAAAGGAATCAGTGTGCTTAAACATTGGGGTTTGCTCTGTTTCACTAAACTTAAGAGACTTTGCACCACCACCTTGGAATAAGCCTGGGCTAACCTGCTCTACGGCTTTGCCAATAGTCAGCCGGCTAATAGCCAGATGACTATCAGTTGCCGTTTTACTGTAATGTATGAGTGATACGACGCGGAGCAGAGATGAGCCATGAGCCCCGTCCAAAGTTACCAGCCCATAAAATCACGAGCAAATAAATGACTATTTATTTAAGCCACTCAGTTTTGAGGTATTTTGTTATGCAACCAAAGCTAGTTAATAAAACAGTCTCCACAGTACTTTCCTGGTGGTCCAGTGGTTAAGAATCTGCTTTCCAATGCAGGTGATGTGGGTTTGATCCCTGGTCGGGGAATTAAAATCCCACATGCCATGGGGCAATGAGGCCCGTGTGCCCCAACTAGAGAAGCTCTGGCACGCTGCAACAAAGACCAAGCACAGCTGAAAGAACTGGCTCCCCATCTTAAATTTTTGAGATTTTTAAGAGTGCAATATAAATCTAACTACTTAAAGAATAGAAGTAAAAATGCTTTCTTGCCCTAACTGTCACAATCCAAATTCTATCCATCCATTCAAGCTGTGTTAGGAAAATCTTTCACTTAGAGAATTTGCCTAGATTATATCAAAACTGAATGTCGTGTTTCATAAAAACTGGTTCTAGCCAGCTTAACTGGATAATAGACCATGAACTTTGAGCGACCCCAGTACACAAGACCATTGCTAGACCTAACTGAAGCCTCTTTTTCAGCTGCTAAACAATAGTACTTCTTTTCATCAATTGTGTACAAACCTATGGACTCGCTCTATCCTATATACAGTGTGATTGTCTTTAATTGTTAAAAGCATAACCATTATAAAGCTCCCTTCCTAACACTTAAAAACTCTAGAATCTTCTCTCTGCAAATTAGTCGGTGATTTCTTCACTGGTATAGATTCCTTTGCCTGGCAAGTTAATAAGCTCAGTTTTTGTTTGTTTGTTTTTAAGCTCTGATGGTCTTAGTTTCACAAAGCTAAGCTGGACTTCTTGAAGCATGTTCCTATTATTCCTGTGATGAGTATTCCTATAAAAATACATATATATCTATTTAATTATTATACTTAATTCTTATTTTCTTCTGTTTATTCAACATATATATTATTATGAAATGAGGTTCCTGACACAAGGTGCAATGACAGGTTCTCCTAAGGATATAAATTGCTGAGTAATTTAAAATGAATCAGCAGAATATCTGGCAAATCCTAGGAATTTCTGGACATCTTGAATCAGTTTAGTCGCTCAGCTGTGTCTGACTCTGCAACCCCAGGGACTGCAGCACACCAGGCCTCCTTGTCCATCACCAGCTCCTGGAGTTTACCCAAATGCATGTCCATTGAGTTGGTGATGTCATCCAACCATCTCATTCTATACTCTCCTTCTCCTGCCTTCAATCTTTCCCAGCATCAGGGTCTTTTCCACTGAGTCAATTCTTCACATCAGGTAGCCAAAGTATCAAAAGGAGATTTTTAGGTGTGATATGGAAAATAAATAGGAAGCCTGGATTCATATCACAACTCTTACATATAGTTGCTTTATGATCTTAGGTAAGCTTTTTAATCTTTCCAACATGGTATAAATTTTCAAGATTTCAGGATCTGGAAAATTCTAAATTCATTTTCTAGTTGAATGACCTTGGTCAAATATCCTTTCAATGCCTCAGTTTCCATATCAATAAAAGGAGAATAACATTATTAGTTTCCTGTTATTTTTCAAGATTCAGTGAATGGACACATCTAAACCATTTTAAGCAATGTTCAGTAAATATTAGTTATATGTTATTATTATTGGTTTCATCTACATACTTTATGTATTCTGATAAAATGAATATACCACTATCAGGCATATCTCAGCATACAATTTCCTGAATTAGTGTTGATGGTTATTTTTTCCATGTCTATCCTTGCCTTGTGCAATTCATACATCCCTATGATTATCCATGTGTTTTAGATGAGACTGAATCCACTCCACAAACTCAGGGATGGTCCCACTCTGAGTAATTTAAGCCACTGAGAACATGCCATTCTTTTGGCAATAGTGAATGATTCATTATCGGACAGCTGCAGCAATTCATGAAAATGGCAAAGAGAAGATCATATGAATCTCTGGATTATACAATGAGAGCTTTCAAAATCAAAACCTACTATGATCATATTGTTGCTATGAGGGAAGGTACTGAATTACCCTCAAGCTACCATGTGAGACTGAAGAAAACTCCCTTTATAAAAGGCATAGCAAAGACAAATAGGCAGTTTACATCATTGATATATCATCATTTAGGTAACTATACCAAGACTCACCTGAAACCAATTGTCCATTTGTTTTACTAATAAGACATTTATCATGTAAGTAAATTTACAATTTAATTAAATCTATAAGCTATATCTAAAAGTAACTTTTGATATTTGGGAAGAAGAGAATAGATTTTGAAACATATATTTTAAAAGCTGATGGCAAAAAATCTGCCTGCAATGTGGGAGAGCTGGGTTCTATCCTTGGGTCGGGAAGATCTCCTGGAGAAGGAAATGGCTATCCACTCCAGTATCCTTGCCTGGAGAATTCAAAAGAACAGAGGAGGCTGGTGAGCTACAGTCCATGAAGTTGCAAAGAGCTGGACATGCCTGGAGCGACTAACACTTTCACTTTCTTTCAACTGAAAAATAGGAAAATGAATTACACCTCCTTTTCAAGCTTAGTGAGTATGCACTGGACAGCAGGTGGAATGTGGATTTAATAGTATTTTAGGCAGAAATTTATGTTCCCAAACTCCTGGACTAAGTAAATATTTAGAGCACTCTTATGAATATCCTAAATGGTACTGAGGTTGAGAATGCAAAAAGTGAAATGTCTTTGTGTATTTCAGGGAGGAAGATTAGTGATAGGGATATAGTACTCCTGCTTTTTTCTAATTTATATCTTTGAAAGCTCCATTGGAAAAGTATAAAATTTTCAAGTTTATGACAATTCTTTCTATGAGAGTATAGTGTCTAATCTTTCACCTAAACTCATTCTACGTTGTTGAAAAAGAGGTCTATCGCTTTCTTTTATCATTTATATCAGAAACAATTCTACTTTTTGAAAGAAAACTCATTTACCATCTTCTATCCAGTTTGCTTATTTAAGTCAAAATAGCCAATTCAGAAAATGCTAATCTCAATAGTGGGTTAGTGGTACTAGTGTTAGTTGCTCAGTCATGTCTGACTCTTTGTGATCCTACAGACTAACCTGCTAGGCTCCTCTGTCCATGGGACTCTCCAGGCAAGAATACTGGAGTGGGCAGCCATTCCCTTCATCAGAGGATCTTGCCACCCCAGGGATCAAACCCGGGTGTCCTGCACTGCAGACAGATTCTTTACCATTGAGCTACATTAGACTGTTGGCCATTAGTAAATAATTCTGTAGTAATCATAATAGGAACTGTGGACATAGAGCTCAACTAGAGAAACAGAACCAATAAGAAATATACATTAATAAATTAATAGCAAGTCATTAGCTTACAAAATAGTGAGACTGTGTAAGCCAAATGCAAATTCCTTAGAGTTGTCTGTTAGGAAGCTTAGTCTGTAACTCATTGATAGGGGCCAAATCTACTGTTCAGAGGTGGAATTTCATTTGCCTTTGACCTTGACTACATGTATAAAGACCCTTGTGGTTACTTTGATCCCACCTGGATAATCTTCTAAAGTCATATCATATTACTTAATCATAACAGCCTGTAAATATCTTGTTGGGAGATGGGTGGAGGGAACTATTCTCTCTACAATAATAGTTAACAGTAACAATAAACACAGAAGGTAGGAAACAAGATTAGATTCACCAAATTTTCTGATTTTCTTGAATACAGATACTGAAAATGATTTTCAACTATAATGGAAAATATGGTAGAATCAAGCTTTTCATAGTTTTGCCAAACTATCAAAAATACAGTATTTGTTTTGATCTACCTGTTTAGAAAAAAAAAATGAATTTGTAGTATTGTATTTAGTGGGAAAGACTTAGTAAGAAAAAGTCAGTTTTTTACCATCTATAAGGAGACCAAATTATAAAAAAGTTATAAGCATACAAAACCACAACCCACCTGGAAAAATGAAAAATCCACAGGTACGCAAGAGAGTGTCTCAATTTTCAAAACAAAAAATAATTTTAGATGCAGTAGATGTTTGTATCTTCCACTGAACTGAATTTCTCAAGAGAACATAAATGATTTTTTAAATGCAAATATATCCTTTGAAGCTTCACCAGAACTTGTCTTTTTACTAGTCCAATTTCCATATGTGCCATATGACAGAAAAAAAAAATCAAATTATCTGCCAGGTTATTCCTTGACAGTGAAGAAAACTGTATGTTCTACTGAAAACCAATATAGTAAAACAAAAGCTACAAAAAGAAAAAATAGAGTAAAATAAAGGATATTTTAAGAAAAATAAAAGATATATATAAAACCAGTAGATAAGCACAGCAACAAAAGAAATAAAATAATATTGAATCAGTAATGACAGAATCAGTACTAGTAAATTAAATCAGTGCTCATCAAATATTTTGCTGAATGTGTGCAAAAGTTTGTCAAGTTTAAACCTGTAGAGTGGTTAAAACCATGAATGGTAATTTTTTGAAAAGACAGTTTTTTTATTGTGATTTCAAATCCTTTAAATTTTATCTTAGGAATACCTTAGATGCAGGTTCTGGTAATGCTTTATGTGTGTCTTCCTTTTCTTGTTGGGATATAAAGATGTATTCCCCATTTCTACACTTAACTCCATCCAATCATAGAGAGAAAAATTCTAATATCTTTACTTGTTGGTTTCCCCCAAGGCTCAGTGGGTAAAGAATCCACCTGCAACACAGTAAACCCAGGAGACATGGGTTTTATCTCTGAGTCAGGAAGATCCCCTGGAGAAGGAAATGGCAACTAACTCTAGTATTCTTGCCTGGAAAATCCCATTGACAGAGAAGCCTGGCTACAGTCCATGGGGTTACAAAGAGTCAGACTTTACTGAGTGGACGTGTGGTTGTGTTTTCTTACCTATCTACTCGCAGACTTTGGTCACCCTATCTTTTTACATGTCACTGCTATCCTTTATTACAACACATAAATATTCTACTAATAGTGAGAGCAAAGGTCTTTGGTACCATGTTAGTAACTATATGTCACAAATTGTGTCTTAATTATTTTCAATCCCTAATCACTCATCATAGCATCAGGGGCAGAGTAGGATCACCCACAGTATTTCTAAGTAATATATACATACAATGCATAAGTTTGTGGGTATGATGTTTAATATGTTAGCTAAAACTACAGATTAAAATACTAGAGGCATGTACTTGTTATAATAAGAACTAATATAGTTATCAGAAAGGGATAGGAGAATATAATATAAACTGTGGTCCTTATGGCAGAAAGTGAAGAGGAGCTAAAAAGCTTCTTGACGAAAGTTAAGGAGGAGAGTGAAAAAGTTGGCTTAAACCTCAGCACTGGGCTTCCCTGGTGGCTCAGAGGTTAAAGCGTCTGCCTCCAACGCAGGAGACCCGGCTTTGATACCTGGGTTGGGAAGATCTCCTGGAGAAGGAAATGGCAATCCACTGCAGTATTCTTGCCTGGAGAATCCCATGGACGGAGAAGCCTAATAGGTTACAGTCCACGGGGTCGCAAAGAGTCAGACATGACTGAGTGACTTCAGCTCCTCCAAAGCTCAACATTCAGAAAATGAAGATCATGGCATCCGGTCCTATCACTTCATGGGAAATAGATGGGGAAACAGTGTCAGACTTTATTTTGGGGGGCTCCAAAATCACTGCAGATGGTGACTGCAGCCATGAATTTAGAAGATGATTACTCCTTGGAAGAAAAGTTATGACCAACCTAGATAGTATATTCAAAAGCAGAGACATTACTTTGCCAACTAAGTTCCGTCTAGTCAAGGCTATAGTTTTTCCTGTGATCCTGTATGGATGTGAGAGTTGGGCTGTGAAGAAGGTTGAGCACCAAAGAATTGATGCTTTAGAACTGTGGTGTTGGAGAAGACTCTTGAGAGTCCCTTGGACTGCAAGGAGATCCAACCAGTCCATTCTGAAGGAGATCAATCCTGGTATTTCTTTGGAAGGAACGATGCTAAAATGAGCACCAAAGAATTGATGCTTTAGAACTGTGGTGTTGGAGAAGACTCTTGAGAGTCCCTTGGACTGCAAGGAGATCCAACCAGTCCATTCTGAAGGAGATCAATCCTGGTATTTCTTTGGAAGGAACGATGCTAAAGCTGAAACTCCAGTACTTTGGCCACCTCAGGCAAAGAGTTGACTCATTGGAACAGTCTCTGATGCTGGAGGGATTGGGGATAGAAGGAGAAGGGGATGATCGAGGATGAGATGGCTGGATGGCATCACGAACTCGATGGACATGAGTCTGAATGAATTCCGAGAGATGGTAATGAACAGAGAGGACTGGTGTGCTGCGATTCATGGGCTCGCAAAGAGTCGGACACGACTGAGTGACTGAACTGAACTGAACTAAATTCAGATTTAAATATTTAAAAGAATATCAAATTTTCAACTATTTGTAGACTTTATATGAAATATTCAATTGTCTTATTCCTCAGGTGAAATCTGATAAAGAATGAAAAATTCATTACATATAATATACAGCAGTGTTATAATGTAAAATATATATTCTGACATCTAAACAATAATATGGGTAACAAAATGCTTAGTTAGCTTTTATTATGTTCTTCTGCTAGTTAATAGTTCACTGTGCTGATTTTTATATATGATTCTGTTTATTTTGATTCATCAAAACAATTATGAATGGTAGCTATTATGTCCTTTAGACAAGAATGCATGTTCTTTGATTCCTACACTTAGAACTGGCAGAACTAAAATTCAACCAAATTTTGTCCAAGACCAAAATTATGCCTTCCTGACAGGTGTTAAGACACACCTATCACAACA
Organism: Madoqua kirkii; assembly: GCA_006408675.1. Lineage (NCBI taxonomy): Eukaryota > Metazoa > Chordata > Mammalia > Artiodactyla > Bovidae > Madoqua > Madoqua kirkii. Next base: position 18,157 of record SJYC01073760.1, read on the forward strand.
CTTTCATTATATCCTTACTCAGCAAAGACTTTTACAGAAAGCAAGCATGCAAATTCAATTTGAATCTTTATTTTCCATACTGATAACTGTGTTAGATGAATTGGTTGTCACTATCCTTTACATTGTTTTTCACTGCTGTCAGGATTATGTGTTATTTATTAAACCTGAAGAGTTTTAGATTCCAAAATTTGTGTCAAAAATATTCTCCCAACTTTCAGTTTCTTTATATGATGGATTTTTTTTTAAAGAGAGAAACTCCATTGAATTAAATATTTTTCTTGATGTGCTTTTCTCACTGCATCTAATTTCCTTATCATTTCCAAGAATCTTAAAGAATATGTTCTTTGTTTCACCACTTATTGAACTCAAATGTAGACTCTTTCTCATTCATATGAACATTCTTTGTCTAGTTTCCTTTATCAACTATATTCTTTTTCTAGGGAACAATTCTCTGTGCAGTGAATCCTTTGAATGGGGTCACTGGTAGCAGGCAGGAAGTTAGCCATGATATGGTTTAAGAAAAATTACACATCCTCCCTGATATTTTTCACCTTAGTTCTACAGATAAGACTCCTGAGATTTCACTTAATATGGATACTACGGGGGAAGAAAACATCAAATATGTAAACTCTCTAACAACTCATGTAACAGTGAGGCTGAGGCTCCCTTTTCTGTGTGGCTAATGCAACTATTGAGGACTTCCCTATTACTCATCTTAATAAAATTTTAGTGATATTTAGTTCTATTTAATTATTTCCTTGCAAGGAAGTATGCAAACCTGGAAAGAAGCTCTGTCAGAGGTATATCCTTAATGCTGAGCAAAACTGTGCACCTGATACCTGATCCACACATTTAGTAAATTAATGAATACTTTTAATTATGAAAAGATATAAGGTATGGATGTCTAATAACAAGATACATGGCAATCAAATTCCTTATTAGTTGTGAGTAAAGCTAAAGAAAAATCACATCCAGAAGGACAGTCTCTGGAATTGTCATCTTTTGTCCTGGAACATCTAAAACAGCACATTTATTGGGCTTATGAAGAAATGCAAACTAAGCAATTTATCTTCTCTAAATTCCTTCAGGAGATTGAAATAAACTTTATTCTATTACATTGCAAAAAGAACTATACTGATGCTCACCTGACTATTAAAGTGGAAAATGCATGTCAGAAGTTTTTAGTTATTCAGAATTTTAATATCCTGTGAAATATTCACCTGAAAATAACTATACAAGGAAATAAATTACACAAATATTATCTGTTTTAAGCCTAACCATCTAGAATGTGTATTTTTATTTATTATATTTACCTATATTACAAAACGGAGAAGGCAATGGCACCCCACTCCAGTACTTGCCTGGAAAATCCCATGGACGGAGGAGCATAGTAGGCTGCAGTCCATGGGGTCGGGAAGAGTCAGACACGACTGAGAGACTTCACTTTCACTTTTCACTTTCATGCATTGAAGAAGGAAATGGCAACCCACTCCAGTGTTCTTGCCTGGAGAATCCTAGAGACAGTGGACCCCCGTCTATGGGATCGCACAGAGTCGGACACGACTGAACTGACAGCAGCAGCAGTATATTACAAAATGAATTTTTTTAAAAAAAGTCATATTGTAAAAATATTGAGAACTTAAATATATGCATGCTGCTGCTGCTTCTAAGTCGCTTCAGTCGTGTCCAACTCTGTGCGACCCCAGAGATGGCAGCACACCAGGCTACCCCGTCCCTGGGATTCTTCCAGGCAAGAACACTGGAGTGGATTGTCATTTCCATTTTCAGCGCATGAAAGTGAAACGTGAAAATGAAGTAGTTCAGTCATGTCTCACTCTTTGCGACCCCATGTACTGCAGCCTACCAGGCTCCTCCGTCCATGGAATTTTCCAGGCAAGAGTACTGGAGTGGATAGCCATAGCCTTCTCCAAAATATATGTGTGTGTGTGTATATATATATACATAATTTCTAAAGAGTCAAGGTAAATTATAGAACAACTAAAAAATGCCTAACTTGATTAAACAGGTGTGATACATTTCAAATAATATTTTTCATGAAATACTCTCCAAAAACTATGAATTTGTGGAGGACCCTTCTCTAACAGAATGTAGTAAGTGGTATGTTGAATATTTATTACATGTACTTTTAATATAGTTTAATTATAAATTATATTATGCATTTTAAAATAATGGTGGTATTTAAAAACTGGTTTTCAACATTTTTGAAAAATTAAAAATAAGCATTTGTGAGGTGATAAAATCTGGATTAAGACTACTATTTTTAGAGTTTCATACAGTAGAAAATCAAAGACTGGTTTGTAATGTTGGAAAGGTAGTGATCTTCAAGTATTCTCCATATACTGATAAAGAAAGTAGCTAATGAATTCTCTTAGGATATCTTCAGAGTCACTTGGAATGCAAGGAGATCAAGCCAGTCAGTCTTAAAGGAAATTAACTGAATATTCATTGGAAGGACTCTTGCTGAAGCTGAAGTACCAACACTCTGGACACCTGATGCAAAGAGCCAGCTCATTGGAAAAGACACAGATGCTAGGAAAGAATGAGGGCAGGAAGAAAATGGGGCGACAGAGGATGAGTTCTTTAGATGGCACCATTAACTCAATGCACATGAATTTGAGCAAACTGAGAGAGAGTGGACAGAGGAGTCTGGCATGATGCAATCCATAGCATTGCAAGGAGCCAGACACTACTTAGTGACTGAACAAGTCAGTAGTGAGTAGAACTAGAGCAGATAATAAATTCACATCACTGATACTTTGAGCCAAGATGGAGGAACAGGAACCAGTTTTACCCTCTTGACTAAAACAACTTAAAAGCTGGACTAAAATGCCTGAAAAAGTATATTTTTAATTATTAGTCATCAAGCAATGAGAGATAGTGAGCGCTGAGAAAATCGGGAGAAGAGAAGATGAGCTTCATGATTTTCCCAGCCTTCACCCTAGGAAAAGCTATCAGGCCATGGTGAAGAGAGGGAAAGCTTAGGTAGAATACGGAAGTCTCTTTGACTTGAAAATGTGGAGTTGGGAATCCACAGAATCTGAGATGGCTAGAGTTCACAGAAGCAGGAAGAGAGAGTGTAGCACAGACAGAGAATATTGGAGATCTTCACAGTATTCCTCTCAAATATTCATCAGAACACTAGTCAGTGTATATGTGAGGATATTATCAATGGCTAGAAAAAATAAACTAATAAAAAGATTAGAAGGAGTATGCCCCCAGTTCATACAGGGACAAAGTAGGGGAGGGGGAAAGTATTCCCATTATCCAAAGGGAAAAACTCATAATTCACAGAGAATCCATTATACTAAGGATTTTTGCATCTGTGATGGGGAGAAGTTAACTTTAGACTAAAATTTACTGCAATGCAGGAAACCTCTGTTTGATCCCTGGGTCCGGAAGATCCCTTGGAGAAGGAAATGGCAACTCACTCCAGTATTCTTGCCTGGAGAATATTGCATGAACAGAAGAGTCTGATAGGCTACAGTCTATGGGGTTGTAGAGTCCAACATGACTGTGCGACTATCACTCACTCACTCAAAATTTACTGTGGACTCACCTAAAAAGCTTTAAAAACAGAAACCCAGAAGAATTAAACAGTTTCCCTGGTGACTCAATGGTAAAGAATTTGTCTGACAATGCAGGAGATACAGATCCAGTCTCTTTAAGGAGATTGGAAACCCACTCCAGTAATCTTATCTGAAAACTCCTATGGATAGAGGAACCTGGCAGACTCTAGTCCATGGCATTTCAGAGTCAGATAGAGTTGGTGACTGTACAACAACAGCAAAAATAACATAACTGTATCCCATAACAAGCCTTCAGAGTAATAAAGGAACATAAAAAATACCCAACTCTAAACAAGGTAAAATTCTCATATTTGGTATTTCATAAAAATTACAAGGTATGAAAAGACAGGAAATTATAATTTATAGTGAACAAGAAGAAGAAAATTCAATACAAATGACCCATAAGTGACACAGAAAATACTGGTTGAGAACATTAAACAGTTATTATAACTGTAATTCATATGTTGAAGAAGATACAGAAAGGATTGGATATGTTTTGGAGACATTAAAAAAAATATCTGAAAAGAGACCAAATCAAAATTCTATAAATGACAACTAAAATGCCAGTGATGAAAAACATTGTATGTGAGGTTAACGATATACTAAATATTTCAGAAAAAAATAGTAGGTTTGAAGTACAACAGATATATATATATATATCTGTTCAAGGATAACAATGGAAACTCTTGAATGATAACAACAGAAACTCTCTGAAGTGAACTATGCATGTAAATAATTTGTAAAAGAAAGAAGATTGCATCAGTGAACTGTGGCACAACTAGCAGGCCAAGGGACTCTCAAGAGTCTTCTCCGACACCACAGTTCAAAAGCATCAATTCTTTGGTGCTCAGCTTTTTTCATAGTAGGGCTTCCCACATGGCTCAGTGGCAAAGAATTGACCTGCCAATGCTGAAGATGAAAGAGATGTGGGTTCAATATCAGGGTCAGGAAAATCCTCTGGAATAGGAAATGGCAACCCACTCCAATATTCTTGCTTGGAAAATCCTGTGGACAGAGGAAACTGGCAGATTACAGTCCACAGGGTAGAAAAGAGTCAGACATGACTGAACATCACCACTATACCATTTCTTTATAATCCAACTCAAACATCCATACATGACTACTGGAAAAAAACCATAGCTTTGACTAGATGGACATTAGTTGGCAAAGTAATGCATCCTCTTTTTAGTATGCTGTCTGCTGCTGCTGCTGCTGCTGCTAAGTTGCTTCAGTTGTGTCTGACGTGCGACCCCATGGACAGCAGCCTATCAGGCTCCTCTGTCCATGGGACTCTGCAGGGGAGTATACTGGAGTGAGTTGCCATTTCCTTCTTCAAGTATACTGTCTAGGCTGGTCATAACTTTTCTTCCAAGGAGCAAGCCTCTTTTAATTTCATGGCTGCAGTTAAAATATGCAGTAATTTGGAGCTCCCCAGAATAGTCTCTCACTGTTTCCACTGTTTCCTTATATATTTGCCTTGAAGTGATGGGACCAGATGCCATGCTCTTAGTTTTTTGAATAGTGAGATTTAAGCCAAATTTTTCAACTCCTCTTTCACTTTCATCAAGCGGCTCTTTAGTTCTTCTTCACTTTCTGCCATAAGGGTGGTGTCATCTGCATATCCGCGGTTATTGATATTTCTCCCGGCAGTCTTGATTCCAGTTTGTGCTTCATCCAGTCCAGCGTTTCTCATGATATACTCTGCATATAAGTTAAATAAGCAGGGTGAAAATATACAGCCTTGAAGTACTCCTTCACGATTTGGAACCATTCTCTTTTTCCATCTCCGATTCTAACTGTTGCTTCATGACCTGCATACAGATTTCTCAGGAGGCAGGTCAGGTGGTCTGGTATTCCCATCTCTTTCAGAATTTTCCACAGTTTATTGTGATCCACACAGTCAAAGGCTTTGGCACAGTGAACAAAGCAGAAAGAGATGTTTTTCTGGAACTCTGGCTTTTTCGATGATCCAGCAGATTGGCAATTTGATCTCTGGTTCCTCTACCTTCCCTAAAACCAGCTTGAACATCTGAAAGTTCACAGTTCATGTACTGCTGAAGCCTGACTTGGAGAATTTTGAGCATTACTTTGCTATCATGTGAGATTAGTGCATTTGTGTGGTAGTTTGAGCATTCTTAAAAAAAAGAATTCAGGTTTTTTTTGGTTGTTGTTCCTGCTTCCATAAGTAAAGCTTATTTTTCATGATTGTATCATCCAGATATGAAATGCAGTGACAGTAGATATCACATCAAAACATTTTACTGTTAATCCAGAACACCACAAGAAGAAGTGTAAGGAAAGAAAGTTTTGACAAATTTGTCACATGAAATTTTAGGTAATTTTAAACAGGGCATTCTTTATTTTATTTTATTTTTAACTAAAGGAAGAAATGTGGCCATAATAATTCTGCAGTGGTACAGTCCATAACTCCAAGAGTTATAAATTGTCTTCTCTGTGTAATGCAGTAGAAACCTAACAAATAAAATGTTTATGGAAAAAAATAACACTGCAAAGAGCTAATTGGAATTCAAGTTATCATATAAAACATTCAAATAATGAACACTAATTTGAATGATGTATCACTTAGTATCCTGTCACACATAGAAAAATTTAATAAAATGGCATAAATATAAATAGCATATCAGGTAAACTTATGGATTTTTATAATTCTCAATCTAGTGAAAAACTAAAATTATTTGAGAGTTGATAACAAAGGTAATAACACCATCATAACAGCACATGAAAACATGGTTTTTATGATATTGTTGCTGTCAGTCACTCAGTCTATCCAGCACTTTATGACTCCATGGATTTTGCCTGCCAGTCTTCTCTGTCCATGGTATTCTCCAGGCAAGAATACTGGAGTGGGTTTCCTTTCTCTTCTCAGGGGATCTTCCCAGACCAGTGACTGATTCCTGGTCTCCCACATTGCAGGTAGATTCTTTAACATCTGAGATATCAAGGAAGCTCATGATATTCTTAGTTATTTAACCATTCCATAGAGAAAAAAATTCCCCTTCTATAAAACAAGCTTTGCACCTCTAATGCTACCTAATCACAAAGAAACACTTCAAGTACTTCAAAATATATTAGACAAGTCTTCTAACGTGCTTGAGGCATTTTGAGGAAGATACAGAAAAAAATAGGTCATTAACATATAAACCTTAAAGAAAAATAAGTCTGGAAAATAGACTAGAAGTAACAATGCCTATAATAATGAATTGTGCTTTGCTGTTTT
>SJYC01073761.1:0-10593 GCA_006408675.1 Madoqua kirkii
ACAACTAAAATGCCAGTGATGAAAAACATTGTATGTGAGGTTAACGATATACTAAATATTTCAGAAAAAAATAGTAGGTTTGAAGTACAACAGATATATATATATATATCTGTTCAAGGATAACAATGGAAACTCTTGAATGATAACAACAGAAACTCTCTGAAGTGAACTATGCATGTAAATAATTTGTAAAAGAAAGAAGATTGCATCAGTGAACTGTGGCACAACTAGCAGGCCAAGGGACTCTCAAGAGTCTTCTCCGACACCACAGTTCAAAAGCATCAATTCTTTGGTGCTCAGCTTTTTTCATAGTAGGGCTTCCCACATGGCTCAGTGGCAAAGAATTGACCTGCCAATGCTGAAGATGAAAGAGATGTGGGTTCAATATCAGGGTCAGGAAAATCCTCTGGAATAGGAAATGGCAACCCACTCCAATATTCTTGCTTGGAAAATCCTGTGGACAGAGGAAACTGGCAGATTACAGTCCACAGGGTAGAAAAGAGTCAGACATGACTGAACATCACCACTATACCATTTCTTTATAATCCAACTCAAACATCCATACATGACTACTGGAAAAAAACCATAGCTTTGACTAGATGGACATTAGTTGGCAAAGTAATGCATCCTCTTTTTAGTATGCTGTCTGCTGCTGCTGCTGCTGCTGCTAAGTTGCTTCAGTTGTGTCTGACGTGCGACCCCATGGACAGCAGCCTATCAGGCTCCTCTGTCCATGGGACTCTGCAGGGGAGTATACTGGAGTGAGTTGCCATTTCCTTCTTCAAGTATACTGTCTAGGCTGGTCATAACTTTTCTTCCAAGGAGCAAGCCTCTTTTAATTTCATGGCTGCAGTTAAAATATGCAGTAATTTGGAGCTCCCCAGAATAGTCTCTCACTGTTTCCACTGTTTCCTTATATATTTGCCTTGAAGTGATGGGACCAGATGCCATGCTCTTAGTTTTTTGAATAGTGAGATTTAAGCCAAATTTTTCAACTCCTCTTTCACTTTCATCAAGCGGCTCTTTAGTTCTTCTTCACTTTCTGCCATAAGGGTGGTGTCATCTGCATATCCGCGGTTATTGATATTTCTCCCGGCAGTCTTGATTCCAGTTTGTGCTTCATCCAGTCCAGCGTTTCTCATGATATACTCTGCATATAAGTTAAATAAGCAGGGTGAAAATATACAGCCTTGAAGTACTCCTTCACGATTTGGAACCATTCTCTTTTTCCATCTCCGATTCTAACTGTTGCTTCATGACCTGCATACAGATTTCTCAGGAGGCAGGTCAGGTGGTCTGGTATTCCCATCTCTTTCAGAATTTTCCACAGTTTATTGTGATCCACACAGTCAAAGGCTTTGGCACAGTGAACAAAGCAGAAAGAGATGTTTTTCTGGAACTCTGGCTTTTTCGATGATCCAGCAGATTGGCAATTTGATCTCTGGTTCCTCTACCTTCCCTAAAACCAGCTTGAACATCTGAAAGTTCACAGTTCATGTACTGCTGAAGCCTGACTTGGAGAATTTTGAGCATTACTTTGCTATCATGTGAGATTAGTGCATTTGTGTGGTAGTTTGAGCATTCTTAAAAAAAAGAATTCAGGTTTTTTTTGGTTGTTGTTCCTGCTTCCATAAGTAAAGCTTATTTTTCATGATTGTATCATCCCAGATATGAAATGCAGTGACAGTAGATATCACATCAAAACATTTTACTGTTAATCCAGAACACCACAAGAAGAAGTGTAAGGAAAGAAAGTTTTGACAAATTTGTCACATGAAATTTTAGGTAATTTTAAACAGGGCATTCTTTATTTTATTTTATTTTTAACTAAAGGAAGAAATGTGGCCATAATAATTCTGCAGTGGTACAGTCCATAACTCCAAGAGTTATAAATTCTCTTCTCTGTGTAATGCAGTAGAAACCTAACAAATAAAATGTTTATGGAAAAAAATAACACTGCAAAGAGCTAATTGGAATTCAAGTTATCATATAAAACATTCAAATAATGAACACTAATTTGAATGATGTATCACTTAGTATCCTGTCACACATAGAAAAATTTAATAAAATGGCATAAATATAAATAGCATATCAGGTAAACTTATGGATTTTTATAATTCTCAATCTAGTGAAAAACTAAAATTATTTGAGAGTTGATAACAAAGGTAATAACACCATCATAACAGCACATGAAAACATGGTTTTTATGATATTGTTGCTGTCAGTCACTCAGTCTATCCAGCACTTTATGACTCCATGGATTTTGCCTGCCAGTCTTCTCTGTCCATGGTATTCTCCAGGCAAGAATACTGGAGTGGGTTTCCTTTCTCTTCTCAGGGGATCTTCCCAGACCAGTGACTGATTCCTGGTCTCCCACATTGCAGGTAGATTCTTTAACATCTGAGATATCAAGGAAGCTCATGATATTCTTAGTTATTTAACCATTCCATAGAGAAAAAAATTCCCCTTCTATAAAACAAGCTTTGCACCTCTAATGCTACCTAATCACAAAGAAACACTTCAAGTACTTCAAAATATATTAGACAAGTCTTCTAACGTGCTTGAGGCATTTTGAGGAAGATACAGAAAAAAATAGGTCATTAACATATAAACCTTAAAGAAAAATAAGTCTGGAAAATAGACTAGAAGTAACAATGCCTATAATAATGAATTGTGCTTTGCTGTTTTGTTTTTTTTTTTAAGAAGAGTAGAATGTCCTTAATCTCCAAAGAACTGCCTTACAATTTTATGCATCTTTATAATTGTTAAAATAAGGTAATAATAATAACACAATTTACATTAAAATTACCTTCAGATGTGCTTATTACTAGAAGCAGTGTAATCCACAGAGTGTCTCTTCAAGTCAGAAGGTCTGTGTGTTGGACATATCTGTTTTATTTTGTAGGGACTAACAATAGTATAATTTCATGTTTACATTAAACAATATAGACTATAGAAAGAATGTATATTAAACTGGAACTGAAATAAAATATAAAATAAATCAGAAATGAATTTCTTAATTTAACTACATGGGAAAGGGCAGCAAATCTATTGGTTTTTGCAGTCATGAGAAGGAAAGTTTATTTAGGGTTTGCTAGGTACCAGACACTGTTGTTAATATTGTTTGTGTAATATTATGTCTTCAGTTCAGTTCAGTGGCTCAGTAGAGTCAGACTCTTTCTGACCACATGGTCAGCACCATCCCAGGCTTCCCTGTTCATCACCAGCTCCCGGAGATTGCTCAAACTCGTGTCCATCAAGCAGGTGATGCCACCCAAACATCTCATACTCTGTCATCCTCTCGCCCTCCTGTCTTCAATCTTTCCCAACATTTGGGTCTGTTCAGATGAGTCAGTTGTTCACATCAGGTGGCCAAATTATTGGAGTTTCAGCTTCAGCATGAATCCTTCCAATGAATAGCCAGGACTGATTTCCTTTAAGATTTACTGGTTGGATCTCCTTGCAGTTCAAAGGACTCTCAAGTCTTCTCCAACACCACATTGCAAAAGTATCAGTTCTTTGGCACTCAGCTTTCTTTATGGTTCAACTCTCACTTCCATACATGGCAACAAAAAAACTATAGCTTTGACAAGACAGAAATGTATCAGCAATAAAGTCTTGGACCACACTCTTGTTTAACTCAATAAAACTATGAGCCATGCTGTGTAGAGCCAGTGAAAATGGACAGGTCATGGTTGAGTTCTGAGAAAAGTGGTGCACTGGAGAAGGGAATGGCAAACCACTTCCATATTCTTGCCTTGAAAACCTCATGAACAGAGTGAAAAGGCAAAAAGAGAGCACATGGAAAGATGAACTCCCAAGGTCGATAGATGCCCAATATCCTACCAGAGATCAATGGAGAAATAACTCTAGAGAGAATGAAGAAACGGAGCCAAAGCAAAAACAACACCCAGTTTTGGATGGGACTAGGGATAGAAACAAAGTCCAGTGCTGTAAAGAGCAATATTGTATAGGAACCTGGAATGTTAGGTCCATGAATTAAGGTAAATTGGAAGTGGTCAAACAGGAGATGGCAAGAGCGAATGTTGACATTTTAAGATTCAGCGAACTAAAATGGACTGGAATAGGTGAACTTTACTCAGATGACTCTTATATCTACTACTGTGGGCAATAATCCCTTAGAAGAAGTGGAGTAGCCATCATAGTCAACAAAACAGTCTGATATGCAGTACTTGGAGGCTATCTCAAAAATGACAGAATGATGTCTGTTCGTTTCCATGCAAACCATTCAATATCACACTAATCCAAGTATATGCCCTGAGCAGTAATGATGAAGAAGCTGAGGCTGAATGTTTTTATAAAGACCTACAAGACCTTTTAGAACTAACATCCAAAGATGTCCTTTTCATTATAGGGGACTGGAATGCAAAAGTAGGAAGTCAAGAAATACCTGGAGTAAGAGGCAAATTTGGCCTTGGAGTACAGAATGAAGCAGGGCAAGGCTGAGTTTTGCCAAGAGAATGCACTGGTCATAGCAAACACCCTCTTCCAACAACACAAGAGAAGACTCTACACATGGACAACACCAGTTGGTCAATACAGAAATCAGATTGATTATATTCTTTGTAGCAAAAAATGGAGAAGCTCTATACAGTCAGCGAAAATGAGACTGGGTACTGACTGTGGCTCAGTTCATGAACTCCTTATTGCCAAATTCAGAGTTAAATTGAAGAGATTAAGGAAAACCACTAGACCATTCAGGTATGACCTAAATCAAATCACTTGTGATTATACAGTGGAAGTGAGAAATGGATTAAAGGGATTAAATCTAATAAACAGAGTGTCTAAAGAACTATGGCTGAAGGTTGGTGACATTGTACAGGAGACAGGGATCAAGACTATCCCCAAGAAAAAGGAATTCAAAAAGGCAAAATGGCTGTTTGTAGAGGCCTTATAAATAGCTGTGAAAAGAAGAGAAGCCAAAAGTAAAGGGGAAAAGAAAAGATATACCCATTTGAATGCAGAATTCCAAAGAATAGCAAGGAGACAAAAGAAAGCTTTCCTCAGTGATCGATGCAAAGACATAGAGAAAAACAATGGAAGTGGAAAGACTAGAGATCTCTTCATGAAAATTAGAGATGCCAAGGGAATTTTTCATGAATAGATGGGCACAATAAAGAACAGAAATGATATGGACCTAACAGAAGAAGATATTAAGAAGAGGGCACAAGAATACACAGAAGAACTGTACACAAAAGATCTTCACAACCTTGATAATCACGATGGTGTGATCATTCACCTAGAGCCAGACATCCTGGAATGTGAAGTCAAGTGGAAATTAGGAAACATCACTACCAGCAAAGCTAGTGGAGGTGATGAAATTCCATTTGAGCTATTTCAAATCCTAAAAGATGATGCTATGAAAGTGCTGCACTCAACATGCAAGCAAATTTGAAAACTGAGAAGTGGCCACAGGACTGGAAAAGATCAATTTTTACTCCAATTCCAAGGAAATACAAAGCAAGAGAATGTTCAAACTACTGCACAATTTCACTCATCTCACAGGCTTGTGAAGTAATGCTCAAAATCCTCCAAGCCAGGCTTTAACAGTATGCAAAATGTGAGCTTTCAGATGTTCAAGCTGAATTTTGAGAAGACAGAGGGACCAGAGATTAAATTGCCAACACTCATTGAGTCATCAGGAAAACAAAGAAAGTTCCAGAAAAAAATATCTACTTCTGCTTTATTAACTATGTCAAAGCTTTTGACTATGTGGATCATGACTCACTGTGGAAAATTCTGAAAGAGATAGGAATACCAGACCACCTGGTCTGCCTCTTAAGAAACCTGTATGCAGGTCAGGAAGCAACAGCTAGAAATGGACATGGAACAACAGACTTGTTCCAAATTGAGAAAGGAGTAGTCAAGGCTGTATATTGTCACTCTGTTTATTTAACTTCTATGCAGAATGCATCATGAGACATGCTGGACTGGATAAAGCACAAGCTAGAATCAAGATTGCCAGGAGAAATATCAATAACCTCAGATGTGCAGATGACACCACCCTTATGGCAGAAAGTGAAGAAGAACTAAAGAGCCTCTTGATGAAAGTGAAAGAGGAGTGTGAAGAAGTTGGCTTAAAGCTCAACATTCAGAAAACGAAGATCATGGCATCTGGCCCCATCACTTCATGACAGATGGAGAAACAGTGACAGACTATTTTGATGGGACCCCAAAATCACTGCAGATGGTTACTGCAGCCATGATCTTAAAAGAGGCTTGCTCCTTCAAAGAAAAGGTATAACCAACCTAGACAGCATATTAAAAAGCTGAGACTTGACTTTGCCAACAAAAGTCCATATAATGAATATATGATTTTTCCAGTAGGCAAGTAGGGATGTGAGAGTTGGACCATAACGAATGCTGAGTGGCAAAAAATTTATGCTTTTGAACTGTGACTTCAAGAAGATCCAACCAGTGAGTCCTAAAAAAAATCAGTCTTGAATATTCATTGGAAGGACTGATGCTGAAGCTGAAACTCCAATAATTTGGCCATCTGTTGGAAGGAACTGATTCATTGCAAAAGACCCTGATACTGGTAAAGACATGTTGGGCGGCTAAGGGCACAACAGAGGATGAGATTTTGGATGACATCACTGACTCAATGGCCATGAGTTTGAGTAAACTCCCGGAGTTTGTGATGGAAAGGGAGGCCTGGCATGTTGCAGTCCATGGGGTTGCACAGAGTTGGACATGACTAAGTGACTGAACTGAACCGAACTGAATGTCTCTGATTTTAATATGCTGCCTAGTTAATAACTTTTCTTCCAAGGAGCAAGTGTCTTAAATTCATGGCTGCAGTCATCATCTGCAGTGATTTTCGAGCACCACCAAATAAAGTCTGTCACTGTTTCCATTTTTCCATCTATTTGCCATGAAGTGATGAGATCAGATGCTATGATATTAGTTTTCTGAATGTTGAATGTTAAGCCAACTTTTTCACTCTCCTTTCACTTTCATCAAAAGGCTCTTTAGTTCTTCTTCACTTTCTGCTATAAGAGTATTATCATCTTCATATATGAGATTATTGATATTTCTCCCAGCAATCTTGATTCCAGTTTGTTCTTCATCCACCAGGATCTCACATGATGTCCTCTGCATATAAGTTAAATAAGCAGGGTGACAATATACAGCTTTGAAACACTCATTTCACAATTTAGAACCATTCTCTTGCTCCATGTCCAGTTCTAACTGTTGTGTCCTGACATCTATACAGATTAATCAGGAGGCAAGTCAGGTGATCTTGTATTCCCATTTCTTGAATAAAATTGTCCACAGTTTGTTGTCATCCACACAGTCAAAGGCTTTGTCATAGTCAATAAAGCAGAAATAGATGTGTTTCTGGATCTCTCTTGCTCTTTTGATGACCAATTAATGTTGGCAATTTGATCTGTGGTTCCTGTGCCTTTTTTGAAATCCATCTCAAAAATCTGGAAGTTCTCAGTTCATGTACTGTTGATGCCTCGCTAGGAGAATTTTGAACATTTTTTTTGCAAGCATGTGAGATGAGGAAAGTTTTGTGTTAGTTGGAGAATTCTTTGACATTGCCTTTCTTTGGTATTGGGATGAAAACTGAACTTTTAAAATCCAGTGGCCATGGCGGAGTTTCCAAATTTGCTATCATACTGAGTGCAGCACTTTCACAACATCATCTTTTAGGATTTGAAATAGCCCAGCTGAAATTCCATCACTTCCCAAGCATTGTTGGTAGTGATGCTTCTTAAGATCTACTTGACTTCACATTCCAGGATGTCTGGCTCTAGGTGAGTGATCACACCATTGTGGTTATCTATGTCCTGAAGATCATTTTTGTATAGTTCTTCTGTGTATTCTTGCCACTTCATGTTAATATCTTCTGCTTCTGTTAACTCCATACTATTTCTGTCCTTTATTGATCCCATCTTTCCATGAAATGTTTCCTTATTATTTCTAAGTTTCTTGAAATGATCTTTTTTTTATTACAAAATAATAGTGCAAATGCCATTCATTTATATTTTTATTTATTTATTTATTTATTTATTTATTTTTTGTTTTTGTTTAATGCTTATTCCATTTCACAGTCTTTAGTCTTTCCAATTCTATTCTTTTCCTCTATTTCTTTGCATTGATCACTGAGGAAGGCTTTCTATTTCTCCTTGCTATTCTTTGGAACTGTGCCTTCACATGGATATATCTTTCCTTTTCTTCTTTAGCTTTTGCTTTTCTTCTTTTCTTAGTTGTTTGTAAGACCTCCTCAGATTGCTATTTTGCCTATTAAAATTTCTTTTTCTTGAGGATGGTTTTGATCTCTGCCTCCTGTACAATGTTATGTATCTTGTCTATAGTTCTTCATGCACTCTGTGTATCAGATATAATCCCTTTAATCCACTTTTCACTTCCACTATATAATCATAAGGGATTTGATTTAGGTTATATCTGAATGGCCTAGTGATTTTCCCTACTTTCTTCAATTTAATATCACATCTAATCTTCACAAAGACTTCAATTTTGATGAGGAAGCTGTGACATAGAGATGAAATTGTCCAAATGTACTTTGCTAATGAAAGCAAAGCCAGGATTCATACACAGCAATGGGAGTCTAGACGCCACACATTCCACTATGCTAAAGTACCCTGTAAGCTCTGTGTGTAGTGAATCCATGTGGATCACTCATGCACTCTTTTTACCATTGACTGATTAGTCCTCTGATTGTTGTATGTCTGTTACTATATTCCAGTGTCACATAAAACAGTTTACTTTCACCTGATACTTACCTTCACTATTAAAATGTGAAAAAAAAAATCACAACCAATGTTGGATAATTTAGTAAAGCATTCTTTCCTTTGTAGAAGAAAATATCAACCTCATATTATATGAAAGATATAATTTATAATGCTGTTAAAAATTAATTATTTCTTGTACTTGTCCTGAAGGTATTTATGACTAGTGAATGTTGTGCCATCTGTCAGAATGCTCTTCTCACATTTACCATTCCCCATTCCACAAAATCAAATTGGAAAATTCTACTGTCTTTTGATATCACCTTTCTTGACTACTCTCAGGACCACTGTAAGTCATTCAGCCATGTTGACTCGTTGTGACCTCATGGACAGTAGCCCACCAGGCTTCACTGTGGGCTTGCTCCTCTCCAGGCAAGAATAGAGTAGTATGTTGCCATGCCCTCCTCTAGGGAATCCTGCCAACCCAGGAATTGGATCCAGGTCTCCCATATTGCAGACAGTTTTTTTTCTGTCTGCCACCAGGGAAGCACACTAATTCTTTGTGTTTCATCCAAGTATTATTTTACATAACTCTTTAAACATTTGTTTAAAAATAATGTGTTCTTACAAAAAGTAATTTAAACAGCATACAGTTCAGTTCAGTTTAGTTCAGTCGCTCAGTCATGTCCAACTCTTTGCAACCCCGTGAATCACATACAACACACCAGGCCTCCCTGTCCATCATCAACTCTCAGATTTCACTCAGACTCACGTCTATTGAGTCAGCGATGCCATCCAGCCATCTCATCCTTGATCATCCCCTTTTCCTGCCCCCAATCCTCCCAGCACCAGAGTCTTTTCCAGTGAGTCAACTCTTCCCATGAGGTGGCCAAAGTACTGGAGTTTCAGCTTTAGCATCATTCCTTCCAAAGAAATCCCAGGGTTGATCTCCTTCAGAATGGACTGGTTGGATCTCTTTGCAGTCCAAGGGATTCTCAAGAGTTTTCTCCAACAGCACAGTTTCAAGGCATCAATTCTTCTGCACTCAGCTTTCTTCACAGTCTAACTCTCATATCCATACATCAGCACTGGAAAAACCATAGCCTTGACTAGACGGACCTTTGTTGGCAAAGTGATGTCTCTGCTTTTGAATATACTATCTATGTTGATCATAACTTTTCTTCCAAGGAGTAAGTGTCTTTTAATTTCATGGCTGCAGTCACCATCTGCAGTACCTTAAATAAACTTCCTATGCCTGTCTTCTATCTTAACTCCCTGACGTTAAGCCATGTTATTCTCAAGAGTTTTCTCCAACAGCACAGTTTCAAGGCATCAATTCTTCTGCACTCAGCTTTCTTCACAGTCTAACTCTCATATCCATACATCAGCACTGGAAAAACCATAGCCTTGACTAGACGGACCTTTGTTGGCAAAGTGATGTCTCTGCTTTTGAATATACTATCTATGTTGATCATAACTTTTCTTCCAAGGAGTAAGTGTCTTTTAATTTCATGGCTGCAGTCACCATCTGCAGTACCTTAAATAAACTTCCTATGCCTGTCTTCTATCTTAACTCCCTGACGTTAAGCCATGTTCATAGGTTAGTATTTCTACTACTAATGAACCAGTGACAAAACAACAAAATTTTAATATGTATACCAACATATCTCTTTTTAAAAAATTTATTTATTTTAATCAAAAGATAATTACTTTACAATATTGTGATGGCTTTTGCCATATATCAACATATCTTTAACGTATACACAACCATATTGGTTATATTGATACTTTTTGGTTTACTAGTAAAAATACCAACTAGAAAGTGAGATCAATTAAAATAAGAAATTTCATCACACTCCTAGAGACATTTTTA
>SJYC01073763.1:0-18818 GCA_006408675.1 Madoqua kirkii
ACACACACACACACACACACACACACTGTGTCTTTCTTTCTCTCTCTCTGCTATGGACTGTATTGTGCTGTTCCAAGAACACAAATTCATATGCTTAAGCCCTAACCTCCAATGTGACAGTATTTGGGGATGGGAAATAATTAGGTTTTGTTCAGGTCATGAGGATAGAGTCCTCATCGTGGGATTATAAGAGACCAGACCCTTATAAGAGACCACAGGGTTTTCCCCCTTGGTGGCCTGATCAGTAAAGAATCTGCCTGCAATGTGGCAGACACAGGTTTGATGCCTGAATTGGGAAGATCCCCTGGAGAAGGAAATGGCAACCCACTCCAGTATTCTTGCCTGGAGAATTCCATAGGCAGAAGAGCCTGCCAGTCCATGGGGTTGCAAAGAGTTGAACATGACTGAGCAACTAACACTTTCACTTCCAAGAAAGAGAGCTTGTCTCTATTTCTCTTTTTATTGCTTAGTTATTTGAAGACACAGGAGAAGTAAGTTGTCCACAAGGCAGGAAGGAAACTCTGACCAGAAAATTTATTGGCTGGTATTTTGATCTTTGATTTCTCAGCTTCTAGAATTATAAGAAATAAATGTTAAAACAGTATTTAAACCACCCATACTAGGGAAGTCTGCTAGATTAGCTCAAACATAGTAAGACACAACACACACATACACAAACACACACATAACTCGTATATGTTTACAGAGACAAAGATTTTATGCTACTATTTTCTAATCTTCTGCTTTATTTAGTAGGTTACCAATTCATTAAATTGGAGAAGTCACCATGACTTTCTAATGTATCATGGTATAACGTTGTGTGGATATGTGTAGTTTGTTCACTATACTTTCACAAAATAAATAATTTATTATATATATATTTTTTTAATAAAGAAAGCATTATTGTCTAAATATTAATTCATGTTTTTGGATATTTTCATTAAAATATTTCCCTAGATTTATTAAAGTTAAACATTTGAATATATTTGCAGCCCTTATATTTAATTTGAATATATATTGCACATATGACATATATTCTAGTAGATTGCAAACATTGGTATGTGGTATTTTCTTTCCTTCATCTTCAGATTATTTCACACTGACTGCACAGAAAAGATATTTGACAAACATCCCTTGGATATTGGAATAATCACTTATTTATACCATGAGACTACCAGCTGTTAAGTAATAGTATTTTTTGTTTTTGTTTCTTTCATGAGATATGAGAAAATGTTTATGGCTTTATTAGTAATTTTTATTAAATTTTAATCCACCTAATCTTTTTGTATTTGTACTTATCAGTCATGTGGCTTAATGGTTTTATACCATTAACTCTACTTTCATAATTAAAAATATAATAAAATAAAGGCATTATTTAAATTAAATTCTGAGATGACGTTTCCTAGATTTTTCAACCAAATAAAAATGGTTTCAGAAAACTGCCTGTAAAACTTTTTCTTAGTACTTTGATGTGTCTAGGGCTTAACAGTACTTTATGACTGTTTCAACAAAAGTATTAAGCTCTTTGGAGAGATAAAACCAAAGCATTTGAAATCTGAGTGAGCCATATATCATAGGATGCAATTACTAAGTGACAGTACAAAGATGCTGTTGATCTATCACTGAAAAAATAAGCAGACGATTTAAATGCAATTGTCTTAATCAGAGGTACAACTTTTATTTCAGTGCTATACTATGCATATACAAAATAAGAATATGAGCCCATATCATAATATTTCACAGGAATTTGTTGTGGAAGAAGATTTTAGTGACAGCATTTAGGGCAATTCTATAGATAAAATTAAAAAAAAAAAGAACCTTTTTAACAGCCATCTAAAAATAGAGCTGTTTCAATCATGGTTCAATTCTTAAAACCACTAAAATGCATATTCCAGTGATACAAGGAATGGTAAGTAAAAATCTAGTGATCTTCTGTTGTTATGTAAAGTCATCAGTATCAGATATAAAGAACTTTCTTGATGGGAGAAATATGAGATTCAGAGGCTAACAGACTTTTTGTCTGTGGTACCAGTAGTCAGCAAAGTTTTTTTCATTATGTTATATTGTATTTTGGACTTCTCACATGTGAGTTTAAAACTATGTTTTTATGCTAACAGGCTCATTGTGTGCATGATCAATAGTTTAGCATTTATAATATCAATATTTTTATTTGTTCTAAGTCCACACTTTTTGGATGATTGGAGTATCAGGATCAGCTATGCTTGGGTTTTTTTTCACTCTATATGTATTGACTTTATGCTCAATTGAAATTCATAAAATTGAAAAACATCCTGTCCTTAATAGCATATCTGTTTTCTTCCTACATTTTTTTTTTCACAGACTTACTTCCAATTGCCAATCTCTGATAAAATCATATGTGACTCAACATAAGGATCAACATTTTCATCTATCACTTGTTGAACCCTCCCTACATCCATTTCATTTATCAAAACAGTTTTATTTATCTGTCTGGTCTGTTTATTCTAGAGCACACTAGATGTAACAGATAGGGCAACACAAAAGAATAGAAACTAGAAATGTATTTTAAGTTTATTACAATGTTACTTTATAATAATTCAAATATAACATTTCATACATAAAGCTATGAGGCCATGTATTTTAGCAATACTTTTATAGTTTTTAGATGATATCTCTTTGTGTCTTTTGTAGTCCTACACAGAAATAGTTCCATAAATGCTCTACAATAAATTTAGGGAATTAATCCTATACTCATTTCAAAATTAATTTTTAAGAAAAGTATTACTGTTAAATAGATAATATAAAGAAAGTAGGCTAGGTTCTCCAGGGAATATTGGTTTAAATAAGCTAATCTGCTATCTAAAGGGGACCAAGATTAACAGTAATAACAACGATGACAATAATAATAGAGCTCACACTAACACAGCAATTAACATTCACTGTTCACTGTTTTCAGTGTTTTACATGCATTAACTCAAGTAACTATGTCAGGAAATAGAACATTATAGATTGTGGTGGTATTCAAAATATTTCGTTTATCTACAGTTCATTGCAAAAGTTGCAGTTTTTACAGGCAGGTGGACTTCTGTTTGGTAAAGGACAGATACTGATGCTCATGATCTTGGGGTTCTAATAAGTACTGAGCTGTTGCCCTCCTGTGTGCTACCACTACCAACAGGATGACATCAGTCCTGAAACTTCTAGGCCTGTTCTAAAGAAGTGCCTTCATTTGCGGACTTTCTCAGCTACCTATGTGTGTGCCTGCTCAGTTATGCCCAACTTTGAGACCTCATAGAGAACTGGGGATAGGAATTCACTGACTACCACATAACGGGAACCAGGAAGCAGGAGGAGTTGAAGTGGGAACAGATTAAAGCAAAGAAGATGCTTTCTGAGAATATCAGTATATATTCTGAGGCCTCCAAGAAATTCTAACATAGATGGAGAGGAAAAGAGATACATGAAGCAAGTCTGAAGAGCTAATTGGTTGAGCAAGGTGCCTAGTGTTTGGGAATACTAAGATTCAAATGTAAAGATGAAGGGTTATTTTTATCAAAAAGGGGAAAATGGCTTCATGAAGATATATGAAGTTTTGTATGTTGGCATCAATTTAGTAAATGAGAAGAAAACTTTTGAAAAAATGAAAAGAGGCTAGGACAAAGTAGGAAATGTGGGCAATTGGAGACATTTTATAGAAATGCCATTTGAATAAGTGATTAATAAATGACAAGTTTAAATCATAGAGATTACTTATCAGTCTTAAGGAGTCTCTACTTAGCCTGGAATTCAGGATATTATTATGTCAAATAAAAATTAAATCCAGACTTAGGAATACTGTCACAACAAAGGTAGGGGAATTATTGAAATAAGGGCAAAGGGACTGTTGCAATAGTCTGAACAAAGGACATGTAAGCTTCTCCAAGTTATACAAAGTTAAGCAACTGTGAGACAAAATGTCTTCTCTTTTACAAAGAAGAATGAACAAGTTTGGAATAACCAGGTGTGGGAGTGTGGGATTAAACATATTGTGTCTTCAGATATTTGATAGGTGAGTATTTTTCCTTGAGGTAGGTAAATTCTCAAGACATGCCATTAGGAAGAGATTTTTCTGCATTCATATGCCTACTCAAGAGTAGGTCAAGTCAGTGTCTTTCATAGAGAAGAAACACTTGGCTAAATTTTGGTTCGGATGAGTTAATAAGCATTTTGTACTGCATCGCTAATGAAGGCAACCATTCAGCTTATCATGTATTAGACAAACAATGGGAATTTGGGGATCTTTTCTGTCTCTCTTGTAGGTAAGAAAAAGGCTCATTCCATCTGGGATTCTTATTTTAGTCAAAGGGAGGAGAATGCTTCTTTGGAAGGAGTTCTTTTCCAGACACAAAGGATTGGAGTATTTCTTAACTGTTGCTGTTTTCCAGGAACACAGGACTCAGGAAAAGTTAAGCATTGTCAGATATTATTGTTTTTATTTAAACTCTCAAATGTCACTGAATTACTAAGAAAAATGGAGAAAATGTGAACCATGCAGAGAAAGAGAATGGCAAAATGAGGATGATCTGTATTCTGATTAGGTAAAGGTTTTCCAAAGGTGTGAAGTAATCATAATTGAATGACTCTCTCTAGAGAGAATTCCAGAAAATCATCTAATTTTGCTTCATTGACTAGGCAAAAGCCTTTGACAGTGTTGATCACAACAAACCATTGAAAATTCTTAAAGATGGGAATACCATATCATCTTACCTGCATATTGAGAAACATGTATGTAGGTCAAGAAGCAACAGTTAGAACTGGACATGGAACAATGGGCTGGTTCTAAATTGGGAAAGGAGTATGTCAAGGCTGTATATTGTCACCCTGCTTATTTAACTTATATGCAAAGTACATCATGCAAAATGCTGGGTTGGATGACTAACAGGCTGGAATCAAGATTACTGAGAGAGCTATCAGCAACCTCAGATATGTAGATGATACTACCCTTATGTCAGAAAGCAAAGAAAAACTAAAGAACCTCTTGACGATACAAAAGAGGAGAGTAAAAAATCTGGCTTAAAACTCAACACTAAGAAAACTAATACCATAGCATCCAATCCCATCACTTCATGGCAAATAGATGGAGACACAATGGAAATAGTGACAGACTTTGTTTGGACTCTGAAATCCCTGCAGATGGTTACTGCAGCTATGCAGTTAAAAGACGCTTACTTCTTGGAAGAAAAGCTATGACAGACGTTGCATGTTACAAAGCAGAGATATCAGCAAAGATCTATATAGACAAAGTGAAAGTGTTAGTTGCTCAGTCGTGTCTGACTTTGTGACCCCATGGAGTGTAGCCCATCAGGCTCCTCTGTCTATGGTATTTCTCAGGCAGGAATACTGGAGTGGGTTGCTATTCCTGTCTCTGAATAGTCAAAGCTATGGTTTTTCTAGTAGTCATGTAAGGATGTGAGTGTTGGACCATAAAGAAAGCAGAATGCCAAAGAATTGATGCTTTTGAACTGGAGTACTGGAGAAGACTTTTGAGAGTCATTTGGACAGCAAGGATATCCAAGTCAAACCAGTCAATCCTAAAGGAAATCAACATTGAATACACATTGGAAGGACTGATGCTGAAGCTGAAGCTCCAATACTTTGGCCATCTGATGTGAAGAGCTGGCTCGTTAGAAAAACACCCTGATGATGGATAAAATTGAAAGCAGGAAGAGAAGGACATGACAGAGGATGAGATGACTGGATGGCATCATCGACTCAATAGATATGAGTTTGAGAAAACTTAGGGAGATAGTGAAGGACAGGGAACCCTGGCGTGCTGCAGTCCATGGCGTCACAAAGAGTCTGACAAGATTAAGCAACTGAAAAACTGTAAAGATGAAGATGGAGAACAGGCTTCCTTCCTGCAGGATACTGAGATGGAGAAGATGAAATTTCAACCATTACAATCAGACTTGGAATGTCGTTTGAATGAAATAGGTAGGAGTGCATGTGTGTGTGTGTGTGAAAGTCAAAGTTGCAATAAGTTTTATTGAAGTTTTCCTAAGTTTTGTCTTGCAGCAGTAGAAGATTCAGACATTTTGAACCCATATGAAGTGTCAGTGGTAGATAAAATAAAGATCCATTTTGCTGGCATCCCATAAGTCATATATATATATATATATATATATATTTTTTTTTTTTTTAATATAACAGCTCCAAGCTTTTAAGGTTTTCACCTAGATCAGGAACTGTCAATACCAGGAATTGTAGACATAGGTTAGGGATACTGTGTGCTGTGCTTAGTCATGTCTGACTCTCTGTGGTCCCATGGACTGTAGCCTGCCAGGCTCCTCTTTCCATGGGGATTCTCCAGTCAAGAATACTGGAGTGGGTTGCCATGCCTTCCTTCAGTGGATCTTCCCAACCCAGGGATTGAACCAGCCTCGTCTGCACTGCAAGTGGATTCTTAACCAGTTGACCTACAAGGGAAGCCCAGTTTGGGGATATATATTAATAAAAAAAATATAGCAAATGCTGTATAAGCATAATTTAATCAATGCAGTGTCCCTGGGGGGGGGACAAATAACTCACTTTTTATAATAGAATATTTTAATAAAGGAGAGATTTACAAAGGAGTAGTGTAAGAAAATTGTGTTACTCCTAAGCCAATTAGTAGAGACCTGGTCTGGAGTAGAGAGATACCTAATCCTATTCTCTCCCCATCTTCCACTCTATCATGCTTCCTATCTCAAAATCCAACAAAGAGCCAGAGGACAAGAGTCTGATGAAGAGGTCACAGACCAAGATGGATAAAGAAAAGAACAAGTCTGGAAGGGCAAACAGAACATTTCCAGCTTTGGGGGCAGGGGGAATGGTGATTAGGAAACTAGCTAGCCGTTCTTTTCTTGTTAAATAAGTGAACTACATGATTTCTGGTTAAATACGCTGTCTGACTCCAAGGCAGTGCCACCAAAGTTCTCAGTAAGATTCACACCGAGACACAGGAAAAACACATTTGCAATATAAATCCAGATTCTGAAAGGAATCAACCTTTAATATGAACGCAGATGGAGAATGTAGAAATCCAGTTGAAGATTTGCTTCATTGCATACACAAAGTATTGTACCCTGAAAGTGTGAGATAAGGGAACATTTTGAAAGATAACTTATCTGTTCTGGTTTAAAACATCCAAAGCCTATATTAATCTGAAATTTAGCTCTATTCCTAAAGGACATAATATTTTAATGAATGTTAATTCATCCCTTAACTTAAGCTATCCACATCACAACTCTGAAACAATTTCCTGGAAGATTGAGGTGTGAGGATTACGGTGGAGTGAGTACTATTGGAGAGAAAGTACAAAAATTAAACAAGGAAAGAGTCAATGACAGCAACATTGTCATCCAGGGGTCAATTGACAATCCTTTCACAGGACAAGGATTTGATGATTACATTGAGAAACATAATACAAACTTACGGGGAGTGCACCCAGGCTTTTTTATTTGAAAAATTGGTCTCAACAAAGGAATAATCATAAAGGAGAAAGAACAACAAGAAAAACCTGTCAAGTGATTTTTGATGTTGACACACATATTTCAGTCTTTAGAAGAAAGAAATCAATGCAAAGTAAATAAATCACATAGAGGATATTAATAATTTACATGCTTAGCACAATGAAAATACATCAAATTAATACCAAAAGATGAAGAGCAAATTTTTCCAAAGCCCTGGAAATAGTCACAAAATTTGACTTATATTAGGCACAACAGCAGTAATAAAAACTGCTGCTGCTGCTGCTGCTGCTAAGTCACTTCAGTCGTATCCAACTCTGTGTGACCTCATAGACGGCAGCCCACCAGGCTCCCCAGTCCCTGGGATTCTCCCAGCAAGAATACTGGAGTGGGTTGCCATTTCCTTCTCCAATGCATGAAAGTGAAAAGTGAAAGTGAAGTCGCTCAGTCGTGTTCGACCCTCAGCGACCCCACGGACTGCAGCCTACCAGGCTCCTCCGTCCATGAGACTTTCCAGGCAAGAGTACTGGAGTGGGGTGCCATTGCCTTCTTCATAATAAAATCTAACAAATAAAATTTATATTCTTTTATCATAATTCAAGAAAACTGGATATCAGGGGCTACCCTGATAGCTCAATTCAGAAAGAATCCTCCTACAGTGCAGGAGACCCTGGGTTGACTCCAAGTTGACTTCTGGGTTGTGAAGATCCACTGGATAAGGGATAGGCTACCTATTCCAGTATTCTTGGGCTTCCCTTGTGGCTCACTTGGTAAAGAATCTGTCTGCAATGTGGGAGACTTGGGTTTGATGCTTGGGTTGGGAAGATCTCCTGGAAAAGGGAAAGGCTACCCACTCCAGTATTCTGGCCTGGAGAATTCCATGGACTGTATAGCAATTTTCATTCCACAACAAACCCAGAAAACAACAATAATGGTTTATTTAAATTTTTTACATTTTTGAAACACAATGTGAAATTACAATTTGATCAGATTTAGTAAACAAAACAAAAGCATTATTTATCAGTCTTATAAAGACAAAAATCTGTACTCAGACAAAAAGTTATGTGTTTATCTATATTATTTGTGTTTATATGTTAAATGTTATATGCAACATGTTTAATGGTATATAATAAATTTAAAATAAACAAAATTACTTCAAGAATTAGAAGAGCCATAAAATGTATGCAATGAAATAAAATATAAACACATAAATATTTTAGCCAATAAGTAAAACATATACAAATATTAAAATTTAATAATTAACCATATTTTGTCTGTGGTAAACATAATCAAGAATAACTTTTACAAGACAACTAAATTTAACATGAAAAGATACATATACTTATATTGGGAAATCTTACAATTGCAAAACTGTATATTATTTTATAATAATATAGCAATATAAATTTCAACAATATGTAAACCATGAACTTCCAGATGTTCAAGCTGGCTTTAGAAAAGGCAGAGGAATCAGAGATCAAGTTGCCAACATCCGCTGGATCATGAAAAAAGCAAGAGAGTTCCAGAAAAACATTTATTTCTGCTTTATTGACTCTGTCAAAGCCTTTGACTGTGTGAATCACAATCAACTGTGGAAAATTCTGAAAGAATGGGAATACCAGATCACCTGACCTGCCTCTTGAGAAATCTGTGTGCAGGTCAGGAAGCAACAGTTAGAACTGGACATGGAGCAACAGACTAGTTCCAAATAGGAAAAGGAGTACATCAAGACTGTATATTGTCACCCTACTTATTTGACTTATATGCAGAGTACATCATGAGAAACACTGGGCTGGAGGAAGAACAATCTGAAATCAAGCTTGCCGGGTGAAATATCAATAACCTCAGATATGCAGATGACACCACCCTTATGGCAGAAAGTGAAGAGGAACTAAAAAGCCTCTTGATGAAGGTCAAAGAGGAGAGTGAAAAAGTTGGCTTAAAGTTCAACATTCAGAAAACGAAGATCATGGCATCCAGTCCCATCACTTCATGTGAAATAGATGGGGAAACAGTGGAAACAGTGTCAGACTTTATTTTTGGGGGTTCCAAAATCACTGCAGATGGTGATTACAGTGATAAAATTTAAAAATGCTTACTCCTTAGAAGAAAAGTTATGACCAGCATAGATAGCGTATTCAAAAGCAGAGACATTACTTTGCCGACTAAGGTCCGTCTAGTCAAGGCTATGGTTTTTCCAGTAGTCATATATGGACGTGAGAGTTGGACTGTGAAGAAGGCTGAGCACTGAAGAATTGATGCTTTTGAACTGTGGTGTTGGAGAAAATTCTTGAGAGTCTCTTGGACTTCAAGGAGATCCAACCAGTCCATTCTGAAGGAGATCAGCCCTGGGATTTCTTTGAAAGAAATGATGCTAAAGCTGAAACTCCAGTACTTTGGCCACCTCATGAGAAGAGTTGACTCACTGGAAAAGACTCTGATGCTGGGAGGGATTAGGGGCAGGAGGAGAAGGGGATGACCGAGGATGAGCTGGCTGGATGGCGTTACTGACTCGATGGACGTGGGTCTGAGTGAACTTCGCAAGTTGGTGATGGACAGGGAGGCCTAGCGTGCTGTAGTTCATGGGGTCACAAAGAGTTGGACACAACTGAGTGAATGAACTAAACTGAACTGAGTGCATAATATTTCTATACTTATTTCTACTATATCTTTTGCATTACGTTTATATATATTATATTCATATTTTGTTATATTTATTATTTTACTATATTTCATAATAAGCTAGATTTTGCTGTATTTTTCAACTTTGAAAAGATAAAATTTAAAGTATACAAAATAAGCATTCTTTTAGGAAATACAAATTGATGCACTTTACTTGTCAATGCTTGCAAAATGTTGTGGAGATAGTTGTTTCTTATGGACTGGTCTAAAGCAAAGCTCAGAATGAAGCATTTTTCTATTTCTCTCCTGCTGCTTGCTATTTCTTGATTTCTAGTGATGTTACAGATTCTTTTTTTTTACTTAATTTTCCATTTTCAGTGGATTTTTTTTAATGGAAAGTAATGCAGGGCTAGATTCTTCTTCCATAAGTGTATAAATATATACATGATAAGGTAATAAATTCAAGCTTTCCTAGTTTGTTGCATGGAAAATCATGTTCATTTCCTGCCTCTTAAGTTTCTTTTCCATCCATTCATCTGTCAAGATTTTGTGTTACAATTTGACCATCTTTTTTCTTTAATAAGTTGTAACCAGTACCTTTGATATGCTAAAATTTTTTGCTCAACTCCCGTAGTCTTTATTACACAGAGATGTACATTTTTAGAAATTTGTTGGACTAAAGTGGTTGAACAGTGCCATGTCTGAGTATTGGACAGTGAGCGCAAGGCACCAAATTAACTCCATGGAGACTTCATCTCTCTCTTTCTCATTGGTGTCCAATTGATTTCCCTAAAGCATGAGGTTTGTATACCTTAATTGCCAATAGATTTTCGTGTTCTCTATAGGGCAATATACATTTGAAAACAGGAAAACGACTCTAGATTCCATTTTTAAATCCACCTTCTAAGCTTTACCTACAACATTCATCGTTATATCACAAAACCTCAATCCATGCTTAACTATTCACCCTTATTTTTTTTTTATTACACTCTTCCCCTTTGCGGTACTTTCACTATTTTTTTTTTCTTTCCTAGTGATGCCATTTTTGCCCATTTCCCTATGTCCAAAAGAGTTCCTTTTTTGAAGTTCTTGAACACTTCCGGGAAGATGTTTCATCAGGAAGGCAAACATACCAACATACAAATCTCCATCTCTCGTAAAACAAAAGGCCCTCTCACAAGACTATGCCTGCAAATGGCTTCGTTCAATTACCTCTTTTATGTTATATTTTTGCTTCTCACTTGTGTGTTTTCCCAAAAGGGACAAAGTACACAATTGATCCTTATTTAGGTGATTTTAAGTAACTGCTCACACACAATTGTTCGAACATAATTGTTCTAAACCAAATGAAAATGGCAAATGCTTAAGTGAATAAAATAATTAATTGCTGCTGGGATTTTAAGGAACTTGAGGCTCTTCCATAAACAATATTGTCAGCTCACTGGGGACAAAATGCAGTTTTAATGCTGCCAGCATTCTCTTTCTGTGCCACAAGGAGAATAGATTTGGCTCTGCTTCAGTGGGCCACTTGTTTATGTAAATGCAAAGCTCAAATATTATTTTGAAATAATATGAGAAGCCAAGAGGGTATGCTGTTCATTACATTGTTTAAATTATCTCCCAGCTCAGAGCCAGAAAAAGTTTTTACTGTTGTCTCAGATGTAGCCAGCTATTAGAAAATTATAATTTGTTAACTCATTAGATATCTCTTTTGACTTTAGCTGATAAAGGCTCAGAAATAAACTTCAGACAAAAATGCAGCAGCTTTCCTAACTTTTTGTCTCTTACTTAAGGATCTCCTTAACTTTTTTATAGCAATTATTTGTATTTATTGTTCAGTGTATTGCTTTCTGATGAGGAATACTTTTGCGTACTATAAGTAAGGGCTTCCTAGGTAGCACTTATAAAGAACCACCTGCCAATGCAGAAGACATTAGAGATGCAGGTTCAATACTTAAGCTGGGAAGATCCCGTGGCGGAGGGCATGGCAACCCACTTCAGTATTCTTGCCTGGAGAATCCCATAAACAGAAGATCCTGGTGGGCTACAGGTCATGGGGTCACAAAGAGTTGGACACAACTGAAGCCACTTAGCACCACACATGATAAGTAAGCTAGATTTTCTTAATATACTACTGCTAATATTATTTTTTTAATCAACTATAAGTGTTTTGTATATAGTGTAAGTTATTATTTGCATTTATGCTTTATTTGGGATTCCAAGGCCACTTAAGGCAAAAACAACACACATAATAATCATTAGGAATTGCCTCACAATAATTAGCAATTATTGTGCTAGAATTTTTCTAGTTTTTGCCCTTTCTTCTAGTTACCATGCCCAATTCATCAGGAAGTTTTCTGATATCTTCTGAATATCTGAATACCTACTGGCTTCCCATTGTTTCTCTCTCCTTAATTCATACCACTGTCATATCACACCTGGATTACTTCAAAATTGTCCTAAAGTCTCTCTTATACTTTGTCTGTAAGGTTGCCAAGAGCCTATTTTAAATGTAAATCATATTATGTTACTCACTTGCTTAAAACCATGCAATTTTTTTTTTTCATATGCCTTTGGAATCAAATTATGGCTTCCTGCCTTCATTTTCTGGAGAAGGCAATGACAATCCACCCCAGTGTTCTTGCCTGGAGAATCCCATGGATGGAAGAGCCTGGTAGGCTGAAGTCCATGGGGTCACTAAGAGTCAGGTACGACTGAGCAACTTCACTTTCACTTTTCACTTTCATGCATTGGAGAAGGAAATGGCAACCCACTCCAGTTTTTCTTGCCTAGAGAATCCCAGGGACAGAGAAGCCTAGTGGGCTGCCATCTATGGGGGGGCACAGAGTCAGACAGGACTAAAGCGACTTAGCAGCAGCAGCAGCAGCAGCAGCCTTCATTTTCATATACAAATACGGTTCAAGTACCTTTCTATGACTATTTTTTACCATTCTTCTCCTTTCTCACAGTATTCCTACAACTCAGGTCTTTTATAATTCCTTGAATACACACATTCTTTTCCTCTTCCTGTAATGATCTCCCTTAGTTTCCCAATGGTTGAATCAAATCACTTACATTTCAAAGATAGCCTTTTGAGTAACTCTTCCTAAAGCTGACTACCCAATCACTGTTGATGATCTCAACTTTATTTTAATATTCCAATATATCACTTATCATTCTATTTATTTTTATTTGTATATTCATTCATCTACTGATCCCTCTATCATATGTTCTTTCATTGGTTGAATAGGAGTCATCTAAAAACCAAGATCCATGAAAGAAGAAACTTCATTTTTGTGTTCACTACTTTCTCTGTGACTTAAACTGATACCTCTTGTACAGTAACAATAAATGTGTTAAACCAATAGCTGTTAAACTGACAAACTGTTAGTTTAGCTATTAAACTGATGTTGATTACTACTTTGCACATATCATCACAATTAATCTTCACTGTAAATTTATCAAGTGGTGACTGGTACCATTTCTTTAATGAGTGAAAAAGTTGAGGTTTAGACAGGTGAACTAATGTATTCAATTATATATATATATGTATAATATATATCACAGAATATATGTAAGTATATATACATAATATGTGTGCATGCACACACACGCATAATGTTAAAAACATTGTTTTCCTCAGGGAAAAATACAAAATTTATGTGTGATATCAAGTCAGAGTTTTGGACTTTTCAATTATAATCCTTAATCAGGTGTTCATTATAATAATCCATTCAGATCTTTATTTCCCTTTCAATGCTTTATTTCAAATAAAATCTGCAATCTGTGGCCATAGTCACACTTGCTTCAATAGTTAATGTGCATGCGTGCACTCTAAGTTGCTTCAATCATGTCTGATTCTATGTGATGCTATGGACCATAGTCCACCAGGCTCGTCTATCCAAGGAATTCTCCAGGCAAGAATACTGGAATGCATTACCATGCACTCCTCCAGGGGATCTTCCTGACACAGGGACTGAACCTGTGTCTCTTATGTCTCCTGCATTGACAAGTGGGTTTTTTACTACTAGCGCCACTTGGGAAGCCCAATAGTTAATGTGAGCCCAAGTCAAAATTGTATGCATACATAATCATATAATGCATTTTGTGAAAGTCTTAACTGAAAAATCTCACAGTATTTAAGGTCTAACACTCAATTTTATCTTTATCATTCATTTTACTACTGAAATTCATTCATATTGCTATCTAAGGATCATAGAATAAGTAAGGAAATTCCAGAAGGACAGCTACTTCTGCCTCATTGACTACAATGAAGCTTTTCACCTAGTAGATAAAAAAGATGTGGAAAATCCTTAAAGAGATGGGAATACCAGACCACCTTACTTGCCTCCTAAAAAAACTGTATGCAGCTCAAGAAGCAACAGAACTAAGCATGGAACAATAGACATATTCAAAATTTGGAAAGGAGTACATCAAAGCTGTATATTGTACCCTGCTTATTTAAAACTTACCTGTATGGTACATCATGCAAAATACCAAGCCTGCATGAATCACAAGCTGGAATCAAGATTGCTGGGAGAAATATCAGTAACCTCAGGTGTGCATATGACACCATCCTAATGTCAAAAAGCAAAGAGGAACTAAAGAGCCTTTTGATGAAGCTGAAAGAAGAGAGCATAAAACGTGGCTTAAAACTAAACATTCAAAAAATGATGATCATGGCATCCAGTCACATCACTTCATGGCAAATAGATGGGAAAACAATGGAAAGCATGACAGACTTTATTTTCGGAGTCTCCAAATTTACTGAGGATGGTGACTACAACCATGAAATTAAAGGAAAAAAAACAACAACAACAACAACAAAAAAACACTTGTTCCCTGGAAGAAAAGCTTTCACAAACTTGGGATACTGAAAAGCAGAGACATCACTTTGGCAACAAAGGTCTGTCTAGTTAAAGCTATGTTTTTGTTTTTGTTTTTGTTTTTTCCAGTAGTCATGTGAGAATTGAATCATAAAGAAGGCTAAGCACTGAAGAGCTGATGCTTTTGAACTTTGGTGCTTGAGAAGACTCTTGAGAGTCCCTTGGACTGCAAGGTGATTGAGTAAGTCCATCTTAAAGGAAATCAACCCTGTATATTCATTGGAAGGACTGATGCTGAAGCTGAAAATCCAACACTTTGGCTACCTGATGCTGGGAAAGATTACACACAGGAGAAAGGGTAGACAGAGGATGAGATGGTTGCTTGGCCTCATCAACTTGATGGACGTGTTTAAGCAAACTCTGGGAGATAACGAACGACAGGGAAGCCTGACATGCTGCTATGGAATTGCAAAGAGTTGCGCACTACTGAGCAATTGAAAAACAATCTAACGATCTAGTGCAGACTTCATTTGGTTTTGAGATAATTCTCCATTTGAGTAACCACACTGTATTCTGTAGATCTTTCTCTTTAGACTTGTGGGATAATACCAAATTTTGTTATTCCATGTAGCGTTGCATACACATCTTCATCCTTAACTCCTACATACCTGTGAATGAAGCTCATAGACTCTTACCAGGTATTATATTGCCTGTAGGCTTTAAATTAAATATCTAGGTTGCTGCATCGGGAACTGTCTGAGGCTGGCCCTGGGCTGCATGCACCTCCCAGTTCTAAGCCACTCAGGTTCAGGCACTTGGGTAGTCCTCAAAGGCAGACTCAGTTGGGCCTGTGTTTTGTGCCCTTCCCAGGTCTGAGCAGCTCAGGTGATGAGGAGT
Organism: Madoqua kirkii; assembly: GCA_006408675.1. NCBI lineage: Eukaryota > Metazoa > Chordata > Mammalia > Artiodactyla > Bovidae > Madoqua > Madoqua kirkii. The sequence goes on from SJYC01073763.1 coordinate 15,812, forward strand.
TTGGAGAGCACAGATGCTGCGACTTATTACCTCCCCTGTCCCTGCCACTCAGTTTTTTGGGTGTACAACCTGCGCATCTTCTAGGGTGGATGTTGGCCATCCAGAACCCCAAGAAGTCTTAGTTAGCAAAGAAGCTTGCTTACAGTTTTGTAGATAATGTCTCTCTGGGGCTGCAATTGCCCCACTGCTGGGCATACACACCGAGGAAACCAGAATTGAAAGGGACACGTGTACCCCAATGTTCATCGCAACACTGTTTATAATAGCCAGGACATGGAAGCAACCTAGATGTCCATCAGCAGATGAATGGATAAGAAAGCTGTGGTACATATACACAATGGAGTATTACTTAGCCATTAAAAAGAATACATTTGAATCAGTTCTAATGAGGTAGATGAAACTGGAGACTATTATACAGAGTGAAGCAAGCCAGAAAGAAAAACACCAATACAATATACTAAGGCAATGATAATCCACGCCAGTACTCTTGCCTGGGGAATCCCATGGATGGAGGAGCCTGGTGGGCTATAGTCCATGGGGTCACTAGGAGTTGGACACAACTGAGCTACTTCACTTTCACTTTTCACTTCCATGCGTTGGAGAAGGAAATGGCAACCCACTCCAGAGTTCTTGCCTGGAGAATCCCAGGGATGGGGGAGCCAGGTGGGCTGCTACCTATGAGGTCACACAGAGTCAGACATGATTGAAGCAACTTAGCAGCAGCAACACATATATATGGAATTTAGAAAGATGGTAATGATAACCCTGTATGCAAGACAGCAAAAGAGACACAGATGTATAGAACAGTCTTTTGGACTCTGTGGAAGAGGGAGAGGGTGGGATGATTTGGGAGAAGGGCATTGAAACATTTATAATATCATATATGAAATGAATAGCCAGTCCAGGTTCAATGCATGATACTGGATGCTTAGAACTGGTGCACTGAGATGACTCAGAGGGATGGTATGGGGAGGGAGGAGGGAGGAGGGTTCAGGAAGGGGAACACGTGTATACCTGTGGCAGATTCATGTTGATGTATGGCAAACCAGTACAATATTGTAAAGTAATTAACATCCAATTTAAATAAATTTATATTAAATAAATATCTAAAAATATACAAACTTTTTCCTATAGGTACCATATGATTTTTTCCTGGAAAACAGATTTCTTTTGTCAAATTCTCAGATGTATGGTGACCCACAATATTTAAGTACTTAAAGACTGAATTGGTAAGTCATAACTTTTCTGAATTTTTCAATATTATTGTATACTGACAATATTCCAAATTGAGTGAATTTATTTATATTCTAGCAAAAGACATCTCCTTATAATGTTATTATCCATTTCTTTTCTGGTTTTGCATATCTGATTAAAAAGTGGTATCTAATGATTATTTTTTCTCTCTGTTAATTGTAAGAATAAATCTTCATGAGATATTTAATATATACATATTAATGTATATATGTATAAATATACAATGTATTTATCAAAACATATTAAAATCAACTTTTCATCCTGTAGTAACCTTGCATAAACTGTCCCAACATGCCATCGTTTTCTGAATCTATATCCTTTGCAATTTTCTCCTACTGTTCATGGGAAGCAATCTCCACCGTTGAATTCAGTCATGAGTTGGCTAACTGACTAACAAAAATAACTCAGACTCCCAGTTCTAAGTTTAGATATCAGGGAACCCAGTGTATTATGCTTATCTCTTTATACTTCTACCACTTTCATTGGAAAGATGCCCAGGCTAGTCTTCAGGTTAGAAGAAGAGGATGAAAGCCACATGGAGCAGAAGTGCCCCTGATAGGCACTCTGGCCAAGCCAGCCTTGAGTGGAGCCTCCAGCCTAACCACACATGCATGAGCCATATGCCCACCGAAGCCTGAGGAATCCCAGATGAGATGTGCAGATCCACACCCTCCTGACTCATGGGCCATGATAATAAATGTTTGTTTAAGCCACTGGAATTTGATGTGATTTGTTAGTCAACAATAGCTACAGGTTACATATCTATATCAGCAAAAGTGTTTTGTCCTAGGGGAAAAACATCAATTTTAATGGTTCAGTGACATTTTCATTTATACAATAACATGTTGTAAATAATTTATATATTGTGTTTCTCTTCTGAGCAAATCTAGAAGTTGTTAATTTTCTTTTAGGTATATTAGGTTTAGGGCCACGCTATGCTAAGTTGCTTCAGTCATGTCCAATTCTGAGTGACGCTATGGACTGTAGCCTAGCTCCTCTGTCCCTGAGATTCTCTGGGCAAGAATCTTGGAGTGGGTTGTTATACTCTACCCCAGGGGATCTTGCCTACCCTGGAATTGAACCCGTGCCACTTAAAGTTTCTGCATTGGCAGGCATGTTCTTTACCACTAACACCACCTGGGAAACCCAAAATGTTTAGTAGCCATAATCTAATATATAAATACTATATTAAAGCAAATATATATTTATATGATTAATAAGTATAAGTTGAGGCCCTGAGATGTCAACTTTCAAACAGTGAAAGGTATTGACTGGAGCTTTCAAACACACATACACACACTCACACATACATACAGACTTTGTTTCACAAAACAAACCCCATGGTGAATCAAAATTGATTTAATCCTTAAGAACTTTCATGGTGTGAATAAAAACAAATGATTTTTTTTACACTTGCATTTTAGTGATGTGACATTAACATGTGTAAAACTCAAAGAATTAAAAGAAAACAATATTGAAAGAAGCCAACCTTTGAAATAAATCCCCATGATTTCATCTGTTCAAGCAGATTCCTTTCTCTTTTGCTTTAACTATATTATCAACAATTTATTTTTTGTGTGCTCTCAGCTTTTTAAATTAACCAAATAATAATAACTTGATAGTATCCAAATGTACTTTAACCAATAAGATTAATATGACCTATTCTCTTTGGCACATGTAAAATACAATAATAGTAATAGTGCTTATTAAATAAATATGTTAGAATTTCACCATCTGGAATTTCAACATGTTG